>JARGYV010094157.1:0-13136 GCA_029532675.1 Ornithodoros moubata
TGATGTTTACACCAATTACACCAAGACAACACCCGTCATGAGTGTGGATTTTTCGGAGATGTAGCACATACAGTTACTGTGATAAATTGTGACACCGAATACAAAGGTTTAGCAGTACAAGTTGGCAGCTAAACGGCCATTTTGTGGAATGACTGTGTGAATGCCGAAATACAGCAGCTGACCTGGGAGGGATGGCTTTTCATCCTCAGTTTGTGTCACTGTAGAACAGGTCGATTCCTTATATGAACAGTGCTTTGGAAACTTTATATCTCGCCAAGTACAGCACATAGAAAGATTGTTCTTCTTGTGTCAGTAATCTGACATCTAGTGTCGCACATGACGATGAGGCACATCGTGACTGAGCTTTCTGTCTCTCTCCAATGATACTCTGCATTCCTTTGAGGGCACCTTTCAGGGACACTGGAGTGCACTTTCTTATGAATTTGGACCGAAAGCCATTACATTTCTTGAAAGATAAGTAGTACGAAAGGAAGTGTAGATCTTGCAGGAAAAGATATGTAAATGTCATCTGCTTGCTTCTGTAATGCTTCTCTGTAACAGATAAAATTTATTTTAAGTTGTGCATTGATTCTGTTTACATTATGTTTGTTCTAATGAAGGGTATTGCTGTGCATTTATTCCTTTTTTTTTTTTTTGCATAACTATGGTTCCGATTTCTGTGTTTGCACTTGATGAAAATCTAACAATTTATCGGAGTTTGCATTTTCTCCAGAATTCAGTTTTTCAGAGGATTAAAAAGGGGGGAAAATAAATTACCTTTATTTTGGAGATTTCAGGAGGAATCAATATTTCACCAGCTCGCCTGCATTTATGCTGTTTTATAACTCAGTATAGAGGCAATAAGAAAAAACTCTATACGATCCCTGCCGCACAAGTCCTGTTTTACGTTAGTTTATCAGATAAATCCGAAAAGTCTGAACCTTGATGCTTAACCTTTAAATGATAGCTATTACTGGGTACGCTTTTCTGTGCTCGTAGTTACGCTGTCAGGTATTGTAGCCTCCATCTGGTTGCAGTAAAAAATTTGCGATCTGCTCTGTGTTACTGCACTTAGACTCAACAGTATTATGTCCAATTATGGAAATGGGTAAATTCAAAGGTTGTAATACTCTGTGGGAATTCTGGAGATTGAGATGAGGAAGATTGTTCTGAACCTTCAAGATATGCACCTGTTTTGAAATTAGCTTTCAATGGGTGATCCTTTTATGCTGTTACTTACAGCTGTGTGGTTCGAGCTGCAAAGGCCAGCACTATATGTGGACAACTGAACCTTGGAGACCAGTGCTTTGAAAGACTCTGTGCCATGGTGAGTAGACTTACATATTGTGCTCCTTTGTTAGTGGAAGTATTTATCACAACCCTGCTCTGAAAAATTGTAGTTATAGTTAGCAACAGCTTAAGTCCTACAATTCTGCTCCACCAACGCGGAGTGATTGGATGCAAGAAAAATGTAGTCCTGCCAGCGCAAAGTGTGAAGTTGCGCCATGATGGAACTGACTTTATGGAGATGGGGGGATGCACGGAAAAAATGAGCCTGCTAATTTGAGTGTAGGGCACGATTGAAGCTGATGTGTATTAGGACGGACATGAGATAACTCAATCACTGTTGCATTGTGGAAATCATTGCAAGCTGATATCCTCAGTGAAACATTTTTACCTTCACTATATCGTCGCTTGGAGGCACAACGCGAGAGAAGAAAACCAGTCACGGAACACCTATTAATGCATGGCACGGCATGGTTGTAAGACTTACTATAGTAACATAATGCAACACACCCGTTACGTAATCTGTGATTGTCGTTTACCAAGAGCCCCTGGGGTTATAGCCATAATCACTCACAGCTTTCGGCTGCCCACTATATTTTGTACTTGTGTTTACAGACGTAGAAGATATAACAAAAGAGAACACACGGATATCTGCCTTCATGTGTGCTGTGTGTTTGTGATGCCTGGAATAGCCAGTACTGAGATGACTGCAGAGCGTAGCTCATTTAATTGCTTTAGTATGCCTTGTGCTTCCATCAGCCGTGCAGTATTTACTGCCAAAAGGACCCAGTACATGCACTGCAAAAGTAATATTCACGAGGAACTAACTTTCGCGAATATTGCGATTACCTTTTTTTTTTCCCATAAGTCAAGGTCTCTCAAATTTGTAGTATTGAAATGGAAAGGATATCAAGAATATGACATAACCTCAAAAGTAAGGTCCCGCAAGATATTTACAAAATGTGCCATGGTTGAAAATCACAAATTATTAAGAGCGCAAAATTAACTACCTTTACCAAAAGGGGCAGAAGCTTTAGCATGTAGCAAACAATTTGCAACACATTCAGGTTCAGCGGTTTAATATTCATGTCAAATTATTTCAATTTGTTTCGAGCTGCTAATGATTTATTATGACAGATGTATTAAAATTAGCATTGTTTCTTCACTGCATTAACACTGAATGTATCTGCTCACAGCTCGCCAAGATGCTAGCTTCCCGAGGCCTGCAGTGGTGCCACCCCATTTTGCAACGTCTCCGTTCTGGAAGTTCTGGAAGCACTTGATGCTGTAGATCATTGGAGAAGCAGTCTGTCATTAAATGGTTGATATCCACTTATATAACCAGTAATAAACTGTAGCAGAGACAGTGCTTTTCGTGTGGACTCATGTTTCTTGTCACTGTTCACATCCTATTCATTATCCATCCTGGTTTGGTGTATAACGCAATTCATGTTGTGATCGCGGTATACTTTAGCACCTAGCATTTGATAAATTTGAATGATAGTAGTCTTTACCTCAGTCCTATTGTTTATGTGAGTGGTTCCATGTGTACTGGGAGATTTTGTCAGCTGTTAAAAGGCAGAAGATGGCTGTGCTGTTACACTGGCTTGTGCAACGAGTAGTAACATAAGTGGGTAACATAAGCATAATAACAGTCGGGTCTGACTTGCCTGACTTTGGAGCCGTAAAGATGCGAAAGTTGTAAAAATATAAACAGTACAGCTAAGCAAGCCAGTGCAATATCTTCAGCAAAAAAAAAATCGTGTTGTGAAGGTGGTGACTGTGGCACAATTTTCTGGGTACTTTGCTCTACACCAGATGTAACTTGTTGCAAATCGTACAACAATTGGGAGTGTAGGGGTTTGTGGTTCTGTACTTTTAACACGTCACTTTTTCCTTGGCTTGCAGGCCGTAAGGAGCCACTGCCCATCATTATTAAAGACGACATCATGGGGTTTGGACGGATGCAGATGGAGGTTCGAGAACTCTAAATTTGCTTTGAGAATTATGGTTTGTCTCACACGGCTGCTTTCTCTTAGATGGATTATGCTGAAGAAACAACGGAGAAGAGGAGGGCATTAGAAATTGAAAAGGAAGAGACTGAAGAGCTCAAGCTGAAGTACAAGGTAACAGCATACAACACTGATCAGTGGGTTGCCTCGTATTGGAAGTGAACCGTAAATTTGCACGTCATGTTGGTGCACACTGCTTGCAGGCTGTACAAGAGAAAGAGAAGGTGGTTCAGGAAGCATTAGCATCACTCAAGGCAAACTTCTACTGCGACCTTTGCGACAAACAGTACACGAAGCACCAGGAGTTCGACAACCACATTAACTCATATGACCACGCTCACAAACAGGTGCGTAGTAGTCTTTCATTGAGGAGTAACAAAAGTAGAAAGCCTGCTAGACAGTACAAAAGAACATATAGACATCTTATATACAGATATGCAACACTGGGAAGCTTTTTTTTTTAGTTTTGTCTGTGTGCTGTCTGTTTGCTTTACTTTTTATGGATCCTTACGCCTAACAGAAGAAGAGGATCCTGAAAAAATCTCGGACAAAAATACTGTGCAGGAGAAGAAAGTGTTTCTTGTAAAGCACCATAACTGATCTACTGGCATCTTTTTTACAGCGGCTGAAAGAGTTGAAGCAGCGAGAGTTTGGCCGTAACGTTATGTCAAAGGTGAAGCGCGAGGATAAAGGTCGTGAAAAAGAACAAAAACGACTAAAAGAGCTGGCCCATCTCAGAGCACAAGTTGCCTGTTTGCGGTATGCATTTTGTCTTTCAGTCTCCCCTTTGCCATCTGTGATGAATGGAGTAATATGTTTGACGTTTGCATTCCAGAGGGCCTACAGAAATGGGCACGGGTGAAAAATTCATCACGGCCGGCCGTTTCCAAGAAATTAACCAACCTTCCGCACCTACGAGTAGTTCCTCTTGCGAAACAACCCCTTCACACATGGACACTATGTCTGAGGACTACCCCAGTGAGGGCTTTGCCAGCGTGAATGACCAGCCTATGGAGGAATTTAGCAGCGAAACGGACAACCCTGTCGCTCCGTCAAGTGACCCGCCCACCTTCTTTTTTGGAGACATCTGCGAGCCCCCTCCCTTGCCTGCCGAGATCCCGCTCCCTCCTCCTCTCCCAGACCCAGGCCAGGAACTGTATTCACCAGAAGACCCAACACCTGTGTTGCCTGACCCTCCGGACCCACTGCCACCGCCGCCGCCCCCGCCTCTACCTGTCCTCCCACTCGACGATCCCACTTCAAAGTCCAAGATGCTGATAGGGAAGGCCCTTGCAAAAAAGAGGCTTGTTGCCTTCTCTCTGTCTTCAAAGGCACCTTTACAAAAGGCCTTGGAAGAGAGGCAGGCAGCACCTGTCAAGCAACAGCCAAGCCGGGCACTGTCTTTCAGTTTTGCGCGCAAATCAACCGGAAAAATCACTCCACTCACTTCGCTTTTTAAGGAGGAAGAACTGAGCCCCGAGCACGAGGGTCAGGATAGCAATGATGGTGAAAAGGGTGACGATGACAAGAAGAGTGAAGGGACTGAAACGAGTGATGAGTCTAAAGAGTTTTATCCCACTGTTCCACCAGAAAGTATATCAGTAAAACCTAAATTTGAGTTTGTTAAGTTTGTAAAGTGTGACGAGTTTGAGCTCAAACTTCCACCCGATGCAACAGAAGGCGATCCCAAAGCACTTGAGAAGAAAAAGAAACCGGAAGAAAAGAAAGAAAGTAAGAAAGAAGATGCAAGCAGTGAGGAAAAGTCAAAGGAGGACAACAAGAAACCCGACCTTAAAAAGGAGTCGGAGTCAAAAAAGAGCGAAGCCCCAAGAGAGGTGGCGAGGGGAAAGAAGGACGATAGACGCAGTAGCAAAGAGCGGGAGAGACGAAGTTCATCACGGACAAGGAGGAGAAGGAGCCGGTCGAGAGAAAGGAGGAGAAGGAGCAGATCTAAGGAAAGGCACCGATCGAGGGAGAGGCGGAGCAGGTCAAGGAACAGGCGGAGCAGATCGAGGGACAGGAGGAGGCCAGGAGATAGTAGACGCAGCAGGTCAAGAGAACGACGACACAGTAGAGATCGTGGACAGCCGAGGGATGTCAGAGAAAGAAGACGAAGTCGCTCGAGGGGAAGGGGTGAGCGGGGAAAGAACACAGACGACAGAGATAGGAATAAGGGAGAGAGGCCTGCCCCGGAACATGCAGATAAGACAAGATCAAGTGAGAGGAAAATCGTAAGCGACAGAGACAGGATGAAGAAGGATGAAGGAATGAGAATAAAGAAAGATGAAAGACAGCATACTGGAGAGTACACACAAAGCCGAGAGAAGCCTAAGGGGGACAGTGCATGTAAAGGCAAGGTGGATAGGTTGAGTAACAATGAGAAAAATAGAGAAGACAAAAGTAAGGGCCAAGAAATAATTTGTGCCATGACAGAGAGCACCCCTAAAAAGACTTCTTTAACACATGAGCCAAGTACAAAAGAATGTCTCAAACCTGATAGCACTGATTTTCCTCTGAGCCCTTTGGCTATGGAATGCTTACCTGACGAGGCTCCGACAACCAGTAGTAATAAAAAGTCAATGTCAAAAAGTGAAAGGGAGGAAGAGCAAATTCTAACTCTGATGTACGAAGACAGTCCATTAGAAGTCTTCCGTGAGACTGACAATTTGAGTCCAGAGACGGTGCCTTTGGTTCTAAATAAAGAGGAGGCACAAACCTTGGACTGTAGTGATGAGACCTCAGGAGACCAAGAGGGTTCCAGTATTGGAAGTCAGTTGCTCCAGGTGTTCGCCGAGAAGAAATATGGGAGCAGCTCTGACAAGGTAACCAGAAAGGATGACGACAACAGAAGCAGAAAAGAGACACCTAGAACCGATCATTTTCGTTCAAGAGACTGTGTCACTCCCAAGACAGCAAGAGTACTTGGTGATGACACTAGGGAAAGAAAAAGGAAGCTAGATTTAGCAGAAGCAATGAGTGGGCAGAGCAGGAAGAAATCCAACAGGCAGGACCGTGAAGAAAGTTCTCATCATGTTACCAACATTCTTGATGAGCCTTTTTTAGGGAAGAAAGAGCTTGGAGCAAGAGAGGCTCCAAGCAAAATTCACGGTAAGTTGTGTTGTAGAGATAGCATGCCCGTAAGGCTCGAAGATAAATGCAAGGGCGACCATTCATCACACCTGCGGGAAGACAAAAGTGAAACTGATGATAATTTCAAAGAAGGTTCAGGTTTCAAAGTAACCATGCAGGCGAATGACAGAGATCAACCCAAGAGTGAGCAAAAGGCTCATGTGAAGAACGAAGAAGGCGGAGGAGATTCTCAAACAAGCAGACAAGCCTCCAAGCATTATCATGAGGTCAAAGAGGGGTCAAGTGTTCATGACTACCCAGTTGATGAGAACCAGCTGGCAGGATCTGAAATGGGCATGTTGAAGACAGTCCAACCTCTCAGCACTTCCAACAAGTGGGATAACGACAGAGGTGATTGCAAGGAACCTGAGATAGTTCACAAAAGGGAAGATGGACAGGAAATGAAGAAAGATCTCCGCCAAACAAAGAAAGCTTTGAAAAAGAATCTTGCAAAGAAGAAAAGGAAATCCAGCAGCAGTTCGAGTTCCTCTTCATCAAGTTCTTCATTATCAAGCTCTGCATCAAGTAGCACCTCATCCAGCAGCAGTTCTGATGGCTCAAGCAGTTCGGACGTGTCTGATTCTGACAGTAGTAGCAGCTCAAGTTCGTCATCAAGCTCCAGCAGTTCAGGTTCCTCGTCATCGACTGAGCTTCCAAAAAAACTGAAGAAAAAGCAACAGAAGCTGAAGCTGAAGACAAAGCTGCTCAAGAAGAAGATGGCTCGTATGGCAAAGAAGTGTTCCAAATCGAAAGCAACAAAAAGGTCATTGAAGGGTCAGGCCGGTAAAGTTGAGAGCAAGAAGCCATTGATGATGGAGATCCAGAAACAACCAAGCAAAGAGGCAGAAGGTCAGTGGAACGAGGAAAATCCTGCCCTGTATGTAAATGACACGTCGTCTGCTCTGATGTGCAGCGCTGCAGAGCATGGCAGTGCTGCCACAAATAAGGTGAACAAGAAAATGTCCGTCCATCATGGTGATGATGACAGAGATGCCACACAAACGTGTTCAAATTTGACAGCTGAAATATCAGAACCTGCCAGTGAATCTTATCCATCTACACATATATTGGGCATTGTTCAGGCAAAAATACAGGTAACTGAAGATGACCTGAAGGAAGGAAGAAGGTCAGATATCAGGACAGGACCAAAGGAAGCACAATGCCATCCTAAGGAAAGCAATAACGGCAGTAAATGCAGTCAGCCCAAGCATGTAGAACCAGCAGTGGGTTTGCTTGAAGTACAGGTAGTGCAAGAATTTATGCCACATGAGCAACATGATTTCAAAGAAAGAAGGCAGGGCACTGTGAACTCAAGGGGTTCAGCAGGGTTTCCAGAGCCTGAACATGTTAGCGGTAAAAGTGTGAATGACGACAGCAGCAGACAGAACAAGCCCTCAGACCAGGCAGAAAGCCACAATTCAGCAAAAGGAGAGAGGCAGTCTCCACAAGACCCACAAAGAGATCCAGAAAGAAAGGGTAGGCTAGAAGAGAAGGACAGTAGAAGCAAACCAGAAAGGTTGTCTAAAGAGTCACCTTCAAGGGAAGAAGCACACAAACCACGCAAGCTCTCCAGTGACAAAAACAGCCATAAGTCAAGTGCAGAAGGAAGTAGAGGGCGCAAGGAAAGTTTACAGGATAAAA
The DNA here is from genome assembly GCA_029532675.1 of Ornithodoros moubata. Lineage (NCBI taxonomy): Eukaryota > Metazoa > Arthropoda > Arachnida > Ixodida > Argasidae > Ornithodoros > Ornithodoros moubata. Next base: position 8,070 of record JARGYV010094157.1, read on the forward strand.
AGCCTAGTGAGGTACCAGCTGTAAAGTGCAAATTGTCTAGTGACTTGAGGGACAAGGGACCATCCGCAGAGAGCTTGAGCAAGCCTAGGAAGGCCTCCAACAGCTCTGATGAAAAAACTGAAAGAAGCAGATCACACAAATCTGCAAGCTATGCTGAAGAAAAGCTTCCAAACCCATGCCGTGGCCCCAGTGGTCATGACACCCTGGAAGAGAAACAAAGGTCAAGACGAAGCAGTCACAGCAAGGAGGAGAGCGAAGTGACCAGTGCTAAACGTAGTCAGCCAAAGAGTGACAGCACTGACGGAAGAAAAGCAAGAGACAAAAAAGACACTGTGGAAAGAACAGGGAAGCACCTGGAGAAGCCCAGAAACAGTGCAAAGGGAGACACTGTTGAAAGCACAGGTTATTCCACTGAGAAGGGTTGGAGGGAAAAAAGGGAGAGCCAGAGCAAGAAGGAACCAGATAATTCTGCCAAGTTTGCACCCAAAAAGGAGGTCACAGAAAGAAGTGATCCAGTTGCTTCAAAGACAAGCAGTGACAAAAGTACTGGCTTCAAACAAGGAAGCCACAGTGACAAATGTAGATCACCGGGAGATTCCCCAGTCGCGAAGTCTGCGAGTCCAAGTATTGTTTCTAAAGTCAACGAGGATCTCTTAAAGGCCCAATTGGTGACAAGTAAAGCACGGAGAGACAGCAGTGAATTCATTATTGTGAAGGCAGTTGACCGTAAAAAGGAAATCTGTTGGCCTGCTTCGATCATCAGGTACACTAGCAGCAAGCCGTTCATTTCTTACGGATGTAACCCGAAATATGCTCATACAAACATAACTGCACCGAAGAAGGATATCATTGCCCAGGAACCAAAGAAAGAATTGCCTGAACAGAAGTTGGAAGAAGTTGTAGTCAATGCACAAAATCTGAAGGACATGAGTGGCCTGCAGGCCCTTCAGTGCCTCTATGAGAACGCAGAAAGCCCAGAACAAGAGGAGCCAGAAGAAGTTAAGCACAAAGACACAGAAAAGGGTAGTGAGGAACCTACAGTTTCTCCCAGCCCCGATAACAAGTGCAGTAAAAGCCCTTCAAGCGAAAGTCCAAAGTCCGATGGGGAGAAGTCTCCTGTTTCATCCTCTACACGAGACAGTCCAACCCTGTTAGGAGCCCAAACTGACGATGACCATTATCAGACGTCCTCTAAAGAAGAATGTACAATCGATAATGAGTTTCTAGTGGAGAGCATTGTGACTGAGAGCACTTCTCAAGACTGCCGTGTGGTTACTGTAGAAGAATTCGATGATACAGATATAAGTCAGACGGTTTCTGTCTCCATGGACATCACTGATGACGACGATTCTCCAGTACTGTGCAGGCCATCACCACCGCAACCAGATACGGCCAGTAATTTACAGCAGGGCAGCCCAGGAAATGAATCTGTTGATGTGCCAACTGTGCCACCTTCAGAGCCTGCCACCTTAACTGCCATCAAGCACGGTGCAATCCCAGAATGCCCTGTTCCTTTCCAAGCAATGGTTTCTCCTGCTCCGCTGCCAGTGACACCATTGCTTGTCCCTGACACAGGTGCCATATTAATGCCAATGTTTGGCAACATTCTTGCTCCTCACCTGGATCTGAATAGTCGTGGAGTGACGGACCTTGCCGCAGGCGTTTTACCTGCAGTGCATCCCGAGGTGATTCCTGCTGTGGTTCCCATTGAGCAGCAGCAAAAGGATCTCCACTCTGAGTATGAAAAGTTCATGGAACAGCTCAACCTGGGCAGTTGTATAGAGGTAGAGGTGTGCCAGGAAGAGGAAGTTCCAGCAGAAGAGTCGGTCTGTGTCGAGGAGAGTTCCGACCAGCCCTTGGCGACAGAGACAGCTGAAGGAACCAACAGTGTAGAAGTTCATACAGAGAAAAATGAAGCGGCAGATTCGAGCGCTGTCACAGCTGCCGACGAGGAAAAAGAGCCCCCTCCACCGAGGCATTCGCAGAAGAGGAAACACAGGCACACACTGCACGTTCAGCAAGAGGTAGCTGACGCAGTCCTGTCACCCCCGAAAAAAATGGCATTACCTGCAGAAACAAGCAGTTCTACTAGAGTAAACACTTCTGCATCTAGTAACAAAGAGAAAACAAGGCCGATTATAATCAAAGTTCAGGCCGACAAAGAACAGTTCAGCTGCGCAGAAGCTGAAGAACACGATCAAGAGTCCTTTCAGTGTGCTGCTTCTGACGAAGCCGGGGAATCGGGAGAGGCCAGTTGGGATAAAGAAGACGCTCCTGTCAGCCTTCTGGAGATGCAATCCTCTGATGACATGTTCCTGACAGTGCTCGATACGGAAGATATATCCCTAGCTGCCATCGAGGAAGTGGCGTGCACCTCGTCCGAAGAAGCACCGGCAGTAAGCTCTGCAGTCGATTTGGCCACAGCGGAAAGAGAAGAATCTCCTCCTCCTCCACCACCACCACCAAAGTCGCTGCTGCGGAAGCGAAGCGTCACCGTTCTCACAGAAGAGGAAGCCCCTCCTCCTCCTCCTCCTCCTCCTCCTAGACCAGCTCCTAAGTTGCTCGTGCTGCCACCTCCCCCGGCAGGGATCTTGATCCCTGCAGGAAGGGCGTCGACATCCAGCGATGCCAAGAAGACTGTTACTTTTGCTGACGGCATCCCTCCAGGAAGGGATCCACCAACGTACACAGATGCCGGTCCCAGCTCGCCTCCCCCACCTCCTCCCCCACCACCAAAAGAAAGGCGGCCACGAACGAAAGTGCATGTCCAAGTGGCCACGATTCCGGTCGCCAACGATGACGATCCGCCGCCACCTCCTCCACCGCCCAAGAAACCCCCTCCAGCGGTGGCCGTCCAGCCACAGACCGCGGAACCCATAACCTACCAACAGTTCCAAGTTCAGATGCAGCCGTATACAACCGCCACATATGCTGTACCTTATGCAGCATACCCACAGGGCTACGCAGTGAATGTCCCATATGCTCCTACTGCCACGTATACATATGCAGCTCCCCCACAGCAGCAGCAACCACAACAGCTTTACACTACACAAGCTGCTGCATATCAGTACCACGTTATGGCAGCGCAACCACATCAACCGATGCCACCACGGCCACCAACATAGGGGCTGGAAACATAGAAGGACTAAGCAGTGTCGTAATTGTTGAGAGCGTCCTGACAAGAACTGGTCAGGAACGTGTTCTGTCGGCACTGGAGTAGCCCCTTCCTGTTAGCCGTGGTTTAACCTTGTTTCAGGGGGTTGATTCAATGATTTTGATGCTTCAGCCTGTAATTTCATTGCATACAATTCTCATTTGTTATGTACATACACACAAATATATGGCAACAGCGCAACATCTTTGTAGACACATTTGAGCTGGTATTAATTGTTGCTGAATCATGCAATGTGCACTTTTAACAGCTGTGAATAGCCCTACATCTTGTAACTGCTGGGGTAAGTTAGCTGACGAGAGCTTTTTGCATATAATGGAATATGTAGTGAATTTTACCCAGCTCTTTATGCAGGACAAGCTCTATCAGGTTGTAAAGTGTGACGGAAGTGAATTGTTTGCACATTGCACGGGTCACTTAATTGTCGGAAGATGCAGATGTGCTTTCTTTCCGTTGTTACTAATTACTTCAAAGATGCTTTGTGTATTGTATATCTCTCTGTTGCCTGCCCAGAGGCTTTCATTGCGTAAAGTACTGAAGTGTTTCATTGCATTGTACAGTTTGTCCTCACTCATTTTTTGTAACATTAGAATAAAGTGAACCTATTCTGTGGCATAATTGTCCATTGTTATTGTTACCAACTTACCAAGAACGGGGGTAAGTGAGTGGTAATGAATTCACATTTGTGAATGCCATACACAAAAAGTATTTATTTCTACTCTAGACCAACATTACATATTCCATTGCAGCTGGGACTACATCTGTATACATCAGGTAGTCAAAAATTTTCACAGGTACAGGAAGTGTCTTCATATACTTCAAGCGTTTCCTGCCCAATGTCCTCCTTATTGAGACCCTGCATGACGACTGCAAGGATTTTGGTTGGTCTGCAAGTTAAGAATGCATGCATTAGGTAACAGAATATTGGCCTCGCAGCTACTGGACTCGATAAACCTATTGCCAACAAGCAACGTTTCGACAACTGTTCTGTTCGGGAGGCATTGCAGGCCTCACTCAAGAACCAAATGCCCACCCGCGCCCGTACAAAGGGCTCTCTATCCCCACGCACAATGCTGTGCCCCAAATTTGATTGACTGCATTGCATCCTGGTGGCCCGGCCCAAGATCACAGAGGAAGTACATGCCGATGAGTTGTTGAAACAGCCGTTTACAAGGCCCATCCTGTACAAGCTCGGTTGCCATGTGTCCACGGTTGTCTCTCTGCCACAAATTTCCTCCAAACTCTACGAGAAGGATTCCGAATTTGGTGGGACACCTGTGCTTCACAAGTACATGGCTGAGGGACATCTGGGCGCAGACAGCCACTGGCACTGGGTGACGTAAGGACCGAAGGTCTGGCTCAGCACCGTTGAGAAGAAGGGCACAGTAGCACCGGAAGTGGTGGTAGATTGCACTTATGTGCAGAGGCAGACCTGGTGCTGCACCAAGTAATCTCTGTTTTACTTCGGTTTTGGCTCCATATGCTAACAGTACCTGCAAACGACAAAGTGCCCAAGATGTGCATTTGTGAGACCTGATTTTCCTGCTGAGAAATATGCATCTGGCAGCTTCTCTAAGCATAATATACCACATCGGAGATCTCTTACCACATAGGGAGAACTGGCAGTCTTAACGGACAGTTTCATGTGGTGTCGAGATTGGTAGTAAGGTAGGTATCATTTTAGGACTAGGATAAAAGGAGACAGGGACAAGAAGAGGGGGGGGAAACATCTTAAAGCACAGGAATCCCTGGGTAATCCCTTCATTAAAACCGTGCTCCGTTTGAAAACATGTAATATTGCCTGTTGTTGTTGTTGTTTTACTATTTTTGTTTTATACCTCCAGATCTTGATCGCCAGAAATCGAATCCGGACCATAACACGCAGATCTCGCACT
>JARGYV010094183.1:0-16311 GCA_029532675.1 Ornithodoros moubata
TCCCTTTCCTCCCTTGCCTGGCTGGCAGGCGCTTGCTCGGGAGACCTCAATAGAGGCCTGCACAGATCCACAAAATACTTCTTCCACGCCAAACTGTATTTTCAAAGTCTACAGTACACTCTAAAAACAGAACTTCACCGCATAACACGGCAATGACCAATCGCTATTCCGAATGATACTTTCCAACGACGCCACTTGCTGAGAACGGTTTGCGTACGCCTTATTTGTGACACTTATGCAGTGCATAAGTGTCACAAAACAGGCGTACGCCCACCGTTTCCAGCAAATAGGGTCAATAAAAGATATCATTCGGAATAGCGATTGGTCATTGCCGTGTTATGCGGTGAAGTTCTGTTTTTAGAGTGTAACTACGGAGACCTTCGTGTACCTGTGCAACGCATCCCACGTCAATCCCACAAATCCTAAGTGAAACCTTCCCTGCGCAGATGAGAACTCTTGCATATGTTTTCTTTGCTTGCCTGACCACTGCTACAGGGAGCGCGTGTATGCAAAGATCATTCCGTATTGTTCAGAAACTGCAACTCATGGCACAAATACCGCAATATATCGCTGGGGCCTCCATTGTCCCACTTATCTGGGTCTCTATCTATTCGACTCTACCTGTCAGCGGGTTGTTGAAAATAATCAAAAACAACACAACTACACCGATTTGTACTGTGCGCGTTAACGGTGCCACGATGTCTGCTGAAAAAATATCGGAAACGATATCCGAATAGCTGTCCTCTAGAGATCCTCGTCTCACTTGGCCGCCTACGCAGCAGACCATAGCAGGACTAACTGTGCCCCGTAGTCAGAGAATGCAGACCCTTTTGCAAGCCCATAATTCGAACTGAAACCTATTTTGCATACGGAGCGGTGAAATACTTGGCCACCCCAAGTAGAAACATTGCAGAGATCAACAGAGTTCCAACTGCTGACGAGTAAAACAAAAAAGATGGCGTTCCAAAGAGATGCGTGCGCTCCATGGACGATACAGCCGCCCAGTTGAAGACGCCTGCTTCCTGTCCTATTGAGTGGATCGTCTCAGCTTCCTGGATCTTCAGTACCCACGCCAGAGTGGATGGAAGCACGTTCCGGTCTCGACTCGGAAGGAATACAACTAAACCTCGCTGGAGCAGCTCGTATCGAAGCTCCTCCTTGTAGCCGAGCATCGACAGTCGTATCCAGTTTCCAGCGTCAATGCTCCCCAGAGTCAACCTCCCTTCCTCTGGCCAAGAGAGAACAATAGCGTAGACCACGCGCCTATCCTTACTGGCCGTGTACCATACTTCTTTTGAAACAGCGTCGTTATGAATAAGCCATGGTCTCGTTCCGTAGACACCTTCACCGTTCGTTCGCAGCCACCTTCCAAGCTGGCGTAACAAGGATTCGCAGATTGGGCTGATGACGCCGTCATTCGTCGGTCTCACGGTGATCAATACATTCCCATTCTGACTGACTGCCCTGGCGATCTCGGCCAAAAGCTGTTGAATGGATAGGCAGTCTGCCAGTTGAGTACTTCGATGGTACCCCGACGGTATCCGCTTTTCCCATTTGTGTTTGATGCGATGTTTTCTGTTGTTCTTGTCCAGCTTACTCCAGACGTCTCCATGTTTGTTTCTGGTCGCGTTGCCCCAGCGGTCGTTGGACACAACGGTGTCTTTAACGGGGCTGTCGTTGTAGAGCCACGCTAAGAATCCTGTACTGTTCCAGTAAATGTCGGAATCTTGCGTGTCACCGTCGGACCACACCAAGTCCGGCTGATATCTGACAACCATTTGTCGTAGTTCTGGTAGGACTTTTTTCTTCGGAAACCCTCTGGTATTGTAAGCTCGGTCTTCCAGATACAGCGGATGGTACCATTCCATAAGGGAATAATGAAGACCGAAATAAATACGAGGACTTATGCTCCTTGCAGCTGCTGCAAGTTCCTGCACAAGATCTCGACGTGGTCCAACATCCATGGAGTTCCATTTGGGCGAATATTTAGAAGGCCACATGGTGTATCCATCCGGGTGTTTACCGGTTGAGACAATGTACCGCGCTCCGGACGCAACGAACAGTTCGGCCCATCGTGTCGCATTGAAGCGTTTCGCAGTAAACATCGGCGCCAAGTCCTGATAAGTAAATGATGGTTTATAGTTCTCTTTTATGTAACTTGTGAGCTGCGAATCTAAGCCGTGTTTCCACTTGTACCACAGCGCTTCGTCGCCAATATCGAGCACGGTGAACAAACCCCAGTTGATGAAGATTCCGAGCTTGGAATCACGGTACCACTCAGGAACCTGGTGGGTGTCGAGTGATTGCCAGTTTGCTTCATATATCTTGGCAAGAGAGATCTGGGCCACACATAACAAGGCAAATGATACGAACAGTCGCGTGACAAGCATTGCTCCGTTCCAGAAATGTTCCCATGGGCTTCTTCTTCTACCTTCTCCTTTCTGGCCATTAGCTAGGACGGCCTCTTCTTCGGCACATAGTCGTCGTCTTTTGATTCTGATCACGATGACAATGATCATGGATGATGAATGGTGACTGGTGAAATGGTGTTGCCGATACTGCTCGCAATGGTTGGCTTCTTGCAGTGCCCTTTGCATCGCACTGGTTGCATGGTGATGGTGGTCGGACTTGCTAAAGGCGGCAAAGCCGTGAAATATGCGGGAGAGACGAGCCTCCTGGGCCGGCTTCAAAGGAGACTGCTGATATGCGCCTTCAACCAGAGGGCTTGCACTTCAAGCACGAAGAGGCATCTAAGCCTGTGCGCCTTCTTTCATGTCGTCTTTCATGATTGTGGAGTTGCAGCCTATTCTAAAACTAAGGATCAGGCGTCATCTTCAGTAAGTGAATTGGTAGCCCCAAAATTTTCTATATGAGAAGGTTTTGTCTTCAAAGACTAGAACTTCTGGGGACACTGATAGCAGCACAGCAAGACAACTACATATTAGAAAAATGCTCAAAAGCCTATCCTTGAATTGCAACTTCTGGACAACTTCACTGAACGTTCGTTATTGGAAGTGGACACACTTGTTTTCTGCGAACCAGTTTAATTGCAGCAAATTGTATCTAAAAAATCAGAACAGTAACCCTGACATGTGGAGAAATTGCAGTAGGGACAATAACCAGTCACATTTACTCACCAGAGAAATATAGGTGGACCAAGTTGTTCAGAATGACCTATGGTAGATGGTTGAAATGGGCTTAAAGGCTACCAGTCTGAGTGGCCTCATTAGGATACTTGCACACAAGAAACTATTGCGGAGCTTAGAAACCTGTTCAAGGCAACCAACATGTTCCTCAACTGAAAACGAAGTTCGCTGAACCCACATCTTCAAATCTCACCTTCGACCTCCGCATGTCATCTACTCCAGGGCTCAGAGGGTAGATGTGCCTACCCTCCTAACGAACCTTACAAACAGTTCGGAGCTGAAGCAATTGAACCCTTTGGGGTAGTCAGAATGGACTTTGTGTTATAGTTAAGAAGAAACATGTACAGCTAAGTTCTGCCCTGTACCTGTGCCTTGAAGTTACATCTTAATGCCTGAACAGATTTAACCAATTTACTGAGGACCTTGAATGGGGTTGCTTAAATATTGCGAAAGACTTTATTCCACTGCTGGAATTTACAACTCTTTTACTCAATTTACAACTTCTTTTACTCGTCCCCTTATCTAAGACACACTGCTCCACTCCTAGGACTGACTGGACACTTTGCTCAACCTACCCCTCGGTTCACATTGCTAGACCTGTATACGAGACTTTACATACATGACATGGCACTGGATCTGGCCTGTGTAGACTGCACGGTACCAACTATAGCGTACTACAACCACTGTACGAGGATTCTTTTCCACGTTCGTACGACAAAATGCGTCCCAACTGTGTATTCCAAGAAGGAAGACATAGCAGAGTGTACTGGTCCCAGTCTAGACGACAATGTCTTGAATTACAACGCGATGCAAACCTTGAATTACGTGCGCCATGTACAACATCACTAAGATGACATCTTGTAGTGCATATATGAGTATCGTAATCTGGAACAGGGAGCGCATCAAACATGCATCTTATAACAACCTTCGTGTATTCATATGGAGCGGATAAACGACATTCGCAGAAACTGTAACAAGGACGGCTGCCACTAGGAGCAAAATTATTCCAGTGGTGACAACGCCACAAAAAACACCGTACTATGGTAAGAACTTCACCATGGAGACAGTGACCTAGTCTCATCACCAAAACCCGTGGTAGTGATGATGGATAAAATGGCATAAATGCATGTGAGTTTGTGCATGAACTGAGTTTAGTCAACAAGGTGAAACAACACAGAAGGACTCAAAGGCAGAGTCTCCTTGTGTCATTTTGTCTTGTTCCTTAAACTCCGGGTTTCTTTTTGTTTACTGCAGTAGAGATAAAACACTTATGCTTAGTGGAAATCAAGCCTGTATCCTCTTTCATAAATATTAATGTCTTCAAAGGCTATTCTTTTCACAGATCTTTGGTACATTAAGAAGGAAGATGTTGCTGGATGTGTGAAGGGGAATAGCCCTCCCTCCTCTCACTATCCCCCTTCATCTACCCAACGCAGAAAGCACTGTAGAACCCGGCTGACAGCCAATCACTGTGCTGGATACTTTCTTCCCTCTAACCCTTTTCTCTCCCTGTGGTTTTGTGGCAGAGCGTGATGAACCTACAGGGTGCACACCTTGTAAAGGCTAGCATTGATGTGAAAACATGCTGCATTTTATTTGTTTCTTCCTTTCCTGCACGTGTAAACGTGCCATTTATTAAAACTTGTGCAGTAAATCATGGCAAAAGCAGATGGCATGCACATTTACTACACAAGAACTGCATCACTGAAGCCACTAGCAATGGTAAATATCCAATCTCATGTTTAAAATGGTAAATTGAAGTTGTCTACTTATAAACAAAGAAAACAATTTCTTAAACAACAAATGTGTACTTTGAAGGAAATGCATCAAATAAAGTGAAAATATAAGAATTGTTCTTATATGTTTATGAAAACCCTGTTCATCCCTACAGGAGGAACAAATTAAAGGGGACACATTCCCAGACAATGTCCATGACTTGCCACGGCACATCTGACACATTGCTCAGATTGTAGAGTTGATTCTAAAGTTGATCACATCAGTTGCGACCTCTAAAACCGAGGTTTCCAACTAAGTATGCCTTCACTGTTATATACACTTGAGGATGTACGTTATAAAAGGTGTTTTGTTCTTCACGACAACATTCGTATCATCAACTTGCACCAAGCACTCCTGAGTCACATAATATTATGCTACCCAGTGGTGACGAGAGTAATAATATCTTCAATTCTCACACCAGGTGGTGTAATTTAAAGACAGTTCATAATGAACAAATGAAGGCTAATTAAGTAAGTGAACATTTTCCTTTGAGTTCTGCGCAAGTAGACTTGGCATCGCTTAGGGCCACTGACTGCCCTATCCACAATGTATGCCACTGAATGTAAGACCAGTGATTGTGCAGGGCTCCTTGCACCCACTACACAACTCATCAATTCTCAGGTTTAACGACTGCAGCAAAAGTGACCCCCAATTTCATTCTCACTTCTTCCATACTACGACAGCAACACCAAGAGCAGGACACTGCTTTCATTCTTCAAGCGGTTACTCCCAACAAGCAAGGTGTCCATCTCATTCAATCAGAACGTGCCAAATTCTTTTTAAGTCCAGCACTCCTTATGTGTGCTCAACAGTGCCCTTTTCATTTCGGATGCAGGAAGTGTCGACAGCACATGGAAGACTATTAAGCAGTACGATGTGGTAGCACAATACGTGCATTCGAAGGTGCACTGGGGCGGCCACAGAATGAAAAAGTACAAAAGCTTCAAACATTTTCGTGGCAAATCAGACAAGCCAACAGACAGGAGACTCCTGCATACATTATATTTACAACTGCAGGTGCTCTCCAGATTCAGCTTCCCGAGCGTGATATTGCATAAACTGTAGCCAATAACTCACAGCATCACGTGTAATTGCACAAGTGGCCCAATATGCTGAACTTATGAGAAAAAATATTGGCCCTGGTTCTGTCAAGAGACTGACTTGTAACTGTGCAACCCTCCATTCCGTCACCAATTGTCATGAACACATCAACACACCTGTTACCTCAGTCTCAATGAGCGACCGTACAACGGCCCTTTTGTTGACCTTGTCTAAATGGCATATCCCTCGGCAACTACCCTTGGGCATACTGCGGAAGTGGCACATGTTGCAACATATATGCATTCGAGACAAAGTGCAAGATATGCTGTCACAGAATAGAAAAGAGGGACACACGTGCTCTTTCTCTTAGGTGCCATTGACTAAAAAAAAAAAATTGATAGAAAAGCCCTCAAGATGCAGAATACCATCGTACAGCAGGTGTGTCATATCCCAAATTCTGCAAGATATGCACTGAGCATTCGACACCAACCATTAATTTGTCATTGCACTAAAGACTGGTTTGCTCGGGTATCTTGAAGTAAGTTGAATCATCTACAGTGCAGTTCACTAATAAGCAAAGAATTTTTCCCATGACCTGTGAAGACAGCCACCCTGAACAGCTGCACCACAGTTCCAATAAGATACGGTTTTAGGAAACGCAGGATCCTCTAACTTGAAGGTACATTTCAAAGATTTCGATGCATGTCTGATCACCAAGCGTATATTTAGCAAGATCACAGAAATCAAAACAAAAGCAGAACTTTCATTATTACCACAAACCCAATGTTTAAAGTCAGAATGTGATGCGTAATTCAACTACCTAATATTCTCTTTCGCTTCAATCACTCTCAGTTTAACATAACACCCAATGCTATTATCTTGTGGCACAACAGTACTCAGCCAGACACACAGGCCATTGCCACTAAATGCATACATTGCATGGTGATATCAAAACCTTAAAAAATATGAACACATTAAAAATTTGTAAAATGCGGCAGCAGTGTGTTATGACTAATAACTGTTAGCAACCAAGTCATATCAGTGTCAGAATTCAGACATCAGGCTCTTGAAAACATGCATGCAAATCAAAACCAAAGGATGGCATTGGAGAAACTCTCACGGATTGTTTACCATAAATTCCTTCCTAGTTGACGGGTAATGCCCAGAGAACGGCTGTTTTGTCTGCACTGGTGGTAACGAAGGAAAAGTCGTTGGGATGCCAGCGTGCTTGAATCACTTTGTCCGCATGTTCGGCCACCACAATACTGGGCAGTGGCTGTGTGAGGTCACCTGCACGATTGAGTTGCCATAAGACAAGCGTTTCATTCTGGGCACAAGGATAAAACAATGAAATACAGTAGAATACCATTAATAGGTACCGGCTTAAGCAGTTGTCTCGTCGAATCTCTCATATGACTCCCACAGAAGCCCATGCATTGACTGCCCTAGCAGCCTCTGTCGCAACCTCTGTCGCTACGTGTATATCGGTTAACACGTTTCTCCATGTTGAAAAATAAATGGTTTCAGAACTGTTTGTGAGCCTTACTACTCTGTAGGAAAGCATTTTTTATACAATCTATGGCATAGTGCATTGTGGTTGCTACATTAAAATCGAAAAGGGTGTGTAATTTCCGCTGTTTGCTTAGCTCAAAACCCCGCTCATCTCAAACTTTTTTACGGTTATTACGACTGAGTTATTGGGGGTTTACTGTACTTACAAGGGCATTCAAGGTTGACTGTGACATTTGCACACAAAAAATCAAGAAGAATGACTAAAGAGATGCCTCGCTTGAATGCCCTGAGCGACTTCACCCAGTGTTAAAGACAACGCGGATCAGTGACCTCTACCTGCTCAAAAAGGGACGATCTGAAGTGTGTCGGGTGTTTCCGATACTTAGCCTCAATTACATTGGTCGCCACAACAGGTACACAGGTGAAAGTTTCCCAGAGAAACATCTCATAGCTTTCAAGGAATCACCAGAAACATCACTGTAGCAGACAACAAATATGATGTGACGTAAACACCTCCCTCGCACGAAATCACGCAAAATGTGAAAAAATTATAAGCGAAAAGGTGCCGCAAAGAAATCTCCTGATCCATTGATCCATATCCTTCTACAGAGTTGGGGGCTCCAACAGCAATGGCAAAATGCCTCAGAAAAAAGCTTAAAGAAATTTTAAATAATTTTCATCATGAACAGATATAATTTCATTTTTATGCTCAAAAGGCTCAGTCAGCCATTAACAGCCCTTGTACATTTGTGATTGTATGGAATTCAAATCTATGACATCTTATGTCATGTTTGCGTTTCATATGTGCCTGAGACCCATTGCTCAAGTCTCTGCAGCAATATTAAAAAGTGTTCACCTTGCAAATCAGTGAGGACACATTTCCTGTCATAGGATGCGGTGAGAAGGTAGTACGCCCGTGGTGAGAAACGGACTGAGCGCACGTCGGAGGCGTGCGGACGGAAACACTGGATGGTGCGACCTCCACGGATGTCGTACAGCATGCACATGGCATCTTCGTGTCCCGACACCAGCATGCGGCCTGAAGGGTCCACAGACACTCCAGCCACGGGACTTCCTGAAAAAGAGAGAGGGACACCAAAGCCTTGTTTATGGACTTCTGCCATCTATGTATCAGGAACGCATAACAAGAAATGTTTGTGCAAGCGGCAGCCCAAGTGCACTCTAAGCAGTCTGGGACCGTGTTCTTTATGGCAACATGAACACTATTATTTTAAACATGGAAGAAATTGCCTTCTAGCCCTGAGGGTAAATAAATAAATAAATAAAAAAATCTGGTGGAGCACAAGTAAAAGTATGGAGTTCAACAGACTGTGCTTCTTCTCGACAAAGTGCTGGAGGGAAAGCAAGTCTCTGCGCTAAATATTGGCGGCATCCAACCTGAGGCGGTTTGCTATAACATATTCTTTAAGAGGTTACTCTGAGGACCACAGCCTATACTGGGTGATGTATAGTTGTCTATGCAGCCAATTATTACAACAATTACTTGAACAGTGATGTTTTCAAACTTATCACAATGAAATTCCTTTCAAAGTCCCATAATTCATATCAAGCAATACACCATATGCACATTAATAGGAACTGAGTGCCAGTGCTTATACATTGTCATTTCGCAGACTGCGTCTTTGGCTGCACCCAACAGGTTACCACCTACTGACAAACTTTCTATGCACAACCCATACAGTTACACCACAGTCTAAAGAATCCTAATCTTACGAATTCCTCAATCTAACGAAGGATTCGTGATTTTCCATCAGAAGACACACATTTATACAGCCGAAAGAACAAAGTAAATTCGATGTCACTCCTGGTTTAACAAAGGATTTGCAGAATGCAAAAATACAAGAAAAAGGAAAAGAAACAAGAAACAAAAGGCTCAGTGACAGCACTTTAAAAAAAGTGATGCAAGACTATCAATGACGATGTCATAATGCATCAAAGAGCCCCATTTTCTTGACTTTATGGCACTGCAGACTGGCCGAGTCAACTTCAGAGCTTTCGCGTGATTGCACAAGGTGATCCGACACCGCATCCCGACTTTGTACTCTAGTTTCACTTCACCTCGCAACGTGAGCTTTTGTCCACTGGTGTGGTGCACTTGGCTTTTTAATTTACGTACTTAGGTTATGGATGCCATAGACCTGATGAGGCGTTATGCTGGTGCCCATGAGGGTGCCAAAGACGCTTTGAATGAACCCGTGGACTGAGTTCAGAAAAGTGCAAACCCTTTTTTTACTGAATGAAATTCAGGCAAGGATTATGGCCTTTATGAGCGTGCAAATAAATATGTTATGCCTCCACAGATTCTGTCCTCAGATACTACGAAATAATTCGCGATTCCCCTCGACTCTGTTAAATCCAGGTTTAACTGTATTTAGTCCAATAACGTAACCATGCTGCCGCAATGTTGGTGCAAACGTGCTGCAGCACAGCGCATTACATGTTAGTTAACAATTGACTGTGAAGAAAAAATGACACCACTTTTTCTGCCTATTCCTAGAAAGGAATGTGTAACAGTGACACTCGCTTGGCTGTACCTCTCTGCATTAACTCCTGGTACCTGGGCCTAGATTGACACTTGGATCACACTTCCCAAACATCAGTGCAACAAGTGTATACCATTAACAAAAGTAAGACAACAGAAGAGGCTTCACCTGGTCCACTTCCAGAAGCAGGCGGGGCAGTTACGAGGTTGACACAGCCACGTGTCCTGAGGTCCCAGAAACGGATGGTTCGATCTTGAGCACCACTCACAAACATGGCCCCACCCCATGTGTAGAGACTCAAAATGTGCCCTTAAAAGACATAAAATGAAAGAAACATAAGCATACAGTTCTAAATAAGAATGTCATTTAGATATTTTTATGTAGTATAACTGTTACTACTGCTCATTCTATGCTGCTGTGGAGGAATGGCTTAGACCAGATTAAATGCTGCTGCTGTGAAGACATCAGCAGCAAAAGTCTAGTGTTGCTGAACTATTTATCCTTGACAAGCCCAAAATTGGGTTTCAGGAAAGGTTCCTGTACTACACTCTCGATTTCTCTCTCATCTATCACGATCTAACCGCTAAGATGCTGAAAGCCAGAAATCAACCTGAGTGACCAGACAATGCCTGGAATGCTGTAGCCGTCTCGCAGTCGGTCACGTAGATCTTGCAGTCTCCTGCCCCGCCGCTGATGAGTAGACTGGAACGGTTGCTCAGGTCCTCAATGAAACAAACGTCCCTGATTGTGCCATCGTGCATTGTCAGCTCTGCTTCGTTCCCTGTGAGAAATTCCATCATATGTAATGGATACACCATGCACTAAACTTTTTTTTCCGCACCTTCTAGTGAACAGGTGTCCGATTTGAATCGCATGAGCTTCACCGTCTTGTCATTAGAACCAGTGGCCAGGAGGTCACCAGTCTGGTTGAAGGCCAAACAATAAATGGAACCCTTGTGGTGCTTTAGCCTCTTGAACAGCACAGTAGGCTGGTGTGCTACATCACCCTCCCTATTATTTGTAAAAACAGACAAACGAATTGTAAGAAATGTAACCAACAGCCAAGTATTGTTGTGCAACTGTTAGAACAGCAGTGAAATCGACAAGCAGTGCGTACCCAACTGTTTTGTACCAAAGTGAACAGTGGCACTTGAGAGAAAATGCAGAGAAGCCACATCAGCCAAAGCTTGTATGTTATGGTCATGTAGAGTCCTACGGCCAGTTATACAACTCTCAATGCAGTTTTGGGATGACGACACTAGGTTGTACTCAAATGATTCACAGCTTAGGTGCATCGGTCGTATACCTGAGATCAGTAATTGTAGGGTAACCACAGATGCGGAGAGTCTTGGAATTGGAGCCAACGGCATAGAACTGCCCACTGGGGTGGAAGTCCGCAGCGCGCACGACCTGGGCATCTTCCAAGCTTGTCACCTGCATGAATCGAGGCTTTCGAGACCCATCCTCTTCGTCCACGTGACTCCCACTGTGATGAGAGCTGCCCTGGTGGTTGGCTGTTGTGCTGTGGTTGGGTGAATACTGTAGAGAAAAACAATGTTGCTTTTCCACATTCGTCACGAAGGATAACTGCAAGTGGTTGCAAATTCAAGGTGCCCTTCCCCATGTAAGACAATATCCAGGTAAAAAAAAAGTAACGACCGCGGGACGTGGACCCACGCCCCCCCAATGCGATCCTAAAAATTCAATTTTCAAGAAAATGTTCGAGGAGAAATAACAAACCCAGCTACGAATTAACTGTAGAAGCCCTTATGACACAGAAGCTTGAGAAATCAACAGAACAGTTGTGTGTATGATATACAACAGCAATTATCCTACCACTGCACATACACGCACAGGTAACCACATCGCGACAATGCTTCGACAGAGGTAAAAGCTATTTTTGACATTAGTCTAAGTGCTATTGTAAGCTGGAGAAAACGAGTACGATTTGGGTAAGTCCGGTGACTGTTTCGATTGCCAAGTGGAGTTAATGGCCGCCTAGAACTTAGAAACTTGCATATTAATATTAACGTCGTGCTCACTCACTGCCACGTTTGCTATCATGGCACGGCTTCCTGCCGTACATTTCGTTTTTTGCGCCATCGACATTGTTCCAAAGCCCTCACTTCTAAAACGAATGGGCAGCGACATTATTTAGTGCCTCACTTACTGGAAAATACCGCCAAAATGAAGAGATGCGAGGCGACGCAGACGACGCGCGCGCGCGGTGCACATGGGATACATGGATAAGAAGAGAAGGGGAGCAGATATGCGCAGTCCGCAGCTGCGCAGCCCAGCTCGCATGGGGTGACTTTGGATTTGGGGATCCTAACTGAATACGAGGCCAATTTTCGGCACGCTAAAATACGAAATAAAAAAAGGTAATATGCAGATTTGTATTGTACTTCGCAAACGTTGCGTAATGGAAAACCCGCTCCGTCTTACTAAATGGGTTGCAGTATGCGGATGCGCAACAGGAGATATATTTCATGGATGATCGGTCTGCGCGCATTCCTTGGCTGAGGTCGCATCGCTCGCCGGCACATGTCAGCCTTGGTTCACGGTTCCCATTGTGATAGAGCTCTTAAATAAACCAGCTTCGTACTTGGCGGTGACTGGCACAAATCGACTTCATTAGGGAACAGAACAATTTGTGTGACAGATGCAGAGGTTTCACGAAGAGAAAGCCAGACAATATGCGTGGCGGCCTTTGAACTTTGTTTGCATACAAGCAACTAAGAAAGAATGAAGCCACAGTGACGGGATTTTCAAACAAGATTTGCGGAAGAGTGCTTAACAATGGAAACTTTGTGTAATAAAGACATGCATATTGATCTGACGATTGGACAGTGGATGGACATCGATGGCAAAAAGGATTGGTAAAGATACATTCGCCCAACAACCTTCCCCATGTGCCGCGGAGGAGGGAATGCCACAGTCCCCGTCTATGCCAACGACTTGCCGCGAACATGATACCCCAAGGAAGTCCATTGTGTCTCTAACACCCTGTCGCGAGCTACAAGTGCACTATTTCCGCTCTTACCCTTCGACGAACACAACTTTGCTTCAAGACGAAAAAGAAGGAATGCACATTAACTGCGTAGCATGTTTTCCTAACGATTAGGAATGTTCATGCATTCTCGAAGTGTGCCTCGACAGCAAATACTAAGTACCAAGTGGGCAATGAGACATAAGCTCATCTTTTCATGGTGCTGCAACGAAAAGGACACCATCCATCCATATTCGCCCTTACATCTCACATCGCTTCTCATACCGTGGAAGAAGCAGCAACTTTCGTTGCATGGCCATTGGCTTCACGTACGTCAAATAGCTCGTGTGCGACATCCTTCCGGGGACACAGGCGAAATGGGCACTGCGCGTAGCTCGGGTACGCGAAACGACTCATCAGCACTCACAAACACATAACCAACTTTCAGCTTCCACGACAGTGGTTGTGTCGCTTACAGCTCACACACACCACAACACTTTCCACGACGCGAACACAGCGTATCAAGACAGCCGAGCCGACAGCAGACGACGTACAGAACAGCGCTGTTTGCGGCACCGCCGCCGAGCAGACGGATGCAGGAAACAGACGACGCACACGACGGCGGCGGCAGGAACAGCAGCAGCAGATCAAGTCAAGCGTTCAAAATAACAAGGCCGTCACTGTTGTCTGTCATTCTCGCTTGATTTTTATGTGCCCGTATTCCGCTTATATGACGATTCAGGTCGCGTTTTGATCTCGTGTGCTCCGTGGATCATCCGAGAGCCGTTTGTGGGCAGGTGTAGATATCAGCGTAACGGAACAGCGTCGTGACTGGTTTCCCAGGCGTCGGCAGCGACGGCCGTTGTTACCGACCAAGGCCGAGAGAGTAGTTCTTTCTTTTTTCATTCAGATATTTCTTTGTTTGTTTAACATCAGTTACTGCCGAGGAGATAAGCCGCAATGCACTCGACTTTCAGTACGTTGTGCTGCTAGGGCTGCTATCGCCGATAAACGTCCACGTTCCCCAGAAAGTTTGAAATGCAATGCAATAAAACGCTGAAATTCGCCACCTATACGACTCTTTATCACGCGGTGTGGTATTTTGTATCACATATTTCTTAGTTGAGCTTGCAAAGTGACGGTACACTACCACATGATTCACAAAACAGTGATCTTGAAAACAAAAACAAAAATAAACACGCACCAGATAATTAAAAATCAGCTTATCAGCGTGATTAACGTGTGGCACAAATGAATGCTGCTCTACTATATGTGACAGATGCAGGGAATGTAAAAGTCCTGAGTGATGCTATTTTACAAAAAAGGAAAGGCACTATTAGCCATCACGGGACACTAATGCCTTGAGCAGATGAGCTTTTTGACATTCGCGTTCGCTATCTTTGCAACGATGGCGACACTGGACCTCACCTCCTATTTCTTAACAATCCTGTGTCCAGTTCGCACGGCGCCAGGTCGTTCCTCATAGGGAATGACATTTAGGCACCTGGCAAGGAGACGCCCGCTGCGTCCGCCTGCTTACCTGTCGTACGACTACATTAGCTCTCTGCCGCGAAAGCACACACAACGCGTACTACAGCGGCCTAGACTCAACACAAAAGGGCTGGGGTAGTAATAGTAGCGATAGACAGAAGAGCGTGTCCCTGACCGGTTCGCCACTCACGTTTTCTTGAAGCTAACCGACGTCAGCCGGTTAGCTTCTACCCACCAAAGTGGTTATGCAATGTATAAAGAAATAACGTAAGAGTTGCCTTGAAACGTTCGCGGCCATTACGCTGTGAAATCGTCACCATGCAAATAAGCAAAGGGGGACACCATTTCTCTTAAACATCGGCCGGTTTTGAAAATCCCAGACGACCAAGCGTATCGGGTCAATGTCACGTGTTTCCTTCGTTGTCCTTTCTTTGTGCAACAAGGGCAACTGCTCAGTATAAACCCAACTAAAAGTGACATGCACGCATAACGTACCACAGAGTACCTTTACGTTTCTTTTTTTCTTTTATTGATGTCTTTTCTGTCATTAATAGGGGAATCTTTTTCTAAGGGGACAGTCTATGACTATAAGGAACGAGCTTCCATACACACTCTAAAAACAGAACTTCACCGCATAACACGGCGATGACCAATCGCCATTCCGAAAGATATCTTTTCCTGACCCTATTTATATATATTATTGCTGCAATGAGCAGTATACCTCATGACAGGCGTCGAACTCCTATACCCCTTTGAGAATAGCAAAAATAGGTAGAACTTCATTATCATTTCGCTTCGGACGACATACAACGACGAACGAATGCAACAAAATCCCCAAAAGATCCAACTTTTCGCCCCTGCAAAAGCGCCCTCTTTTGCACACGGGAAAATGCATTAGAGATAAGCATATATAGCCGGGAGATAAACAATGCTCTGTAGGCACTTCTGGACAACGCGAGTGGTAAACTAAAGACACGAGCTGCATATCCGATTGATACGGGAGCAAATATTAATACGTTTCGAAAAAACTGACAGAAAAAAAAGGACGTTAAATGACAGGGCGAATAACATGCAACATGAGAGCATCGCAGGAGCACGATGGGTTTCATGAATCTTCACACATGTACGGCATTCTGCGTCGCGAAAGTACAGCACCCAACCCGAAAGACAAACACTGATTTTAACAATAGGGGGCCAGCGCAGCGCAACTCAAGGTCATATCGTGTCTTCCTGTACTTATATATATATACGCTACAGGTGTCGCTACGTGACATTACATTTCTACGTGGCCCGCTAACTGTTATAATCTGCGTCATGATTCCACCAAGGACTTTCTGAGTGATGGGTCTGCATTGTGAGAGCGGCTGCACATATCGTGGGGGTACGATGAGATCATGGGGCAGCGTCAAAAGAATGTCACGGTGAAGTTCAACCCTTATTGTTTCAGAGGTTTGAAGCGCCAGAAATGGTTGTTTCCGAAGGCCACTGTGGGCGGATGTCGTTACCAGCCCCGAAAAGAACCCCGTGCGAATTTTTCTTCCCGTCCTCGGTGTCTCAGAGCACTCAAGAATCGAACAGCACAGGAAAGATGGGATGATCCAATTATTCCGCCACAAACTGTTTACACACTAACAGGCCCGGTAAGAGACAAATGGGAATTTCCCTACCATAGCTACATAGTGGCTGCATTATTACATAGCAGACGAGAATGAGTGCAACGCAGACGAGACGTAGACGGGACAAGCACTTTTACTCGTCTACACTCCAAAAACAGAACTTCACCGCATAACACGGCGATGACCAATCGCCATTCCGAAAGATATCTTTTCCTGACC
The DNA here is from genome assembly GCA_029532675.1 of Ornithodoros moubata. Lineage (NCBI taxonomy): Eukaryota > Metazoa > Arthropoda > Arachnida > Ixodida > Argasidae > Ornithodoros > Ornithodoros moubata. The sequence continues at coordinate 16,295 of JARGYV010094183.1, forward strand.
CTATTTGCTGGAAACGG
>JARGYV010094252.1:1417-18703 GCA_029532675.1 Ornithodoros moubata
CACACACACACACGAAAAAAAGACAAAAAAAAAAAAGTGGTGTTATAAACTTATAAACCATGCTCTAAAGTGTACACATTCTTCAGCTGGGGACTTTTCAACTCGAAGGCCTTTCTCCCTCTGAATGTTGTATTATTTCCCGTTGCATCCGGCAAGTTGTCTTCACCTTACATACGTTCCTATTAGGTGGAGCACGCTTTACGAGGCCTTAGTGTTGCTTGCGCCGTTGCCTTCCGTGGACTTACGGGGTTACTGTAAGCCGCTTATCGGAGACTTCAGTGGGGGAAAATGTCCGGCACAATGTCGTATCACCCGAGAAAGTCAGGCACGTGGCACAGACGCGGGGAATTCTGCTGCATGTTCAAAGCAATTTCCCTCGAATGGCTCGAATGACTCGCTTAATTGTAAGCCACTTGCTGTTCAACAGCTTAAGTTGTACGCTCCATTATGAGGTGGAACAACCCACCGTAACGCTGGTGCACACTGTTACAGAGATTAAGACCTTTCCTTTTCTTGATTTTCCCTTCTACCTGTTAAGAGACAACAATTTTTTACTCCCTGCCTCAGCAACCTGACGGGACAGATATCCTCGATCCCAGCGGAGGCGTTAGAGGCGAGGACAGAGGATTCTCGTTGCTTGTCGTGTGCGAGTCGTGCGTTCTACCATTCTAACAGAGCTACTAAGTGAAGGCAACAACACGCCGACTCTGCGGCAAGTTTACAGGAGTATTTCGTTTAGGAAACATTGGAATGTTATCGGCTGTTGTGATGTTAGACAAACCAGTGCAGTGGACATCTTTGAAACTATATTCAAGAGGAGCATTCCTAGAGCTGTGAAGAAGTCAAGAACGTTCCTGTGAGGGCTGAAACGCGCGCAGTGCCAATGGCAGCCTTCCATGGGATATCTGATATGGACTGCCACTTTCACAAAGGGATTAGCTTTGACGCCTTCAACAATTTGAGGCTGCAGTGAGTGAAGTATAGGACCTTCCATGTTCAATGCCAGGCAATGAAGAGAATGAGGAAGTTCAGTGACACTCATGAGATTGCATCTAGGCAGAAGGAGAAGAAGAAGATTGCGTCTAGGCATAGTCTTAGGGGACTTTGGGAGACATTTCAAGATATCCATCTCACAGTGCAGGAAGACATTTCGCTACATTATCGGGCTCCTTGGAAGCATGCTCAGAAAGATCATCGTCTGGCTCCCCAAGGGAACCATACGAGCAAACATGCCAACTCAGTTCATCGAGGGAGGATATCCGGGCGCAACCTGTATCATAGATTGTATTGATGTGCACATGAAACGATCTAAGGTACTTTATTCAAGAGACATTCAAGACAGACCTACATCTCATTGCAATAGTCCCTCATCGCTATTACACCAGATGGGTATATCATATTCGCAGCCTACGGTAGCTCCTACGCTTACTTTTCACCTTATGATGAAGTTATGTCGGACCAGGAACTGGACTTTACAGACGACAGTGAATGACACAGACGACAGCGTGAAAGGAGCGAAGCTAAATGTTCACGCAATCAGCTGGGAAAGGCCACTGCCTACGAGGGAAGCGGCTACACGGTCAATAAGAATTTCGGCTCTGCGAACACAAGTGGAGCGCGCCATCAATAGGAGCAAAACCAACTTAATAATTAAGCAGCCTCTACCTACACCACAAAAGGCCAATACATCCTCGTGACATGTGCAGGATTTTATAAGCTGAGGAGACCGTTAATTACGGACCACAACGACTCTGAAGACGAAGAAAATGAATGTGAAGTAGAGCCTGTTGAGGATATTATATAGCAGTTTGGCCTTAACATGTCTATATCTCTTACTGACCTCTGCGATGCCACCCAATAAACAGGTCTGAAAGGGAATTGTACAGTAAGTAAGTCTTGCAAGAAAAAGATTCACAAACACTATCCAGGTTAGTTACACATGAATAAAGTCTTATATTTAGGGGTGCACAATTAAATCTCATATACATGCTCTGTATGTAGAGTATCACCATACAGTTATGGCTCTAACTGCTACTCGCATGTTTTAAGGCCCTATATATTTTTAAGACAGAACTAGGGATTCCTCTTGCAGAGCGGATGTTACCCGTGGTAGGAAGTGACGTCACTAAAAACTTGTAAAACAGTCAATGTGCTCTCAAATGGACGATCGTAACAAACATTCATGAGTAGCTTGCCTCTCTGGACCACACAAGGAAATATGAGTGCTCTCCCTCCGTGCAAAGCATTGAGAACTGATCCTGGCAATAGCCATTCATCCCGTTCTTTGCCATAAAGAGCACGCCATAAAGCATCGAAAGCAATGGGAAGCAGTGACGTGGTGAGTTTACCATGGAGAACAACCGATGTCTAGCAAGCGCGGTCCGTGTTGAGCTCCCTTGTGTACCAACAGGAGGACCTCTCTCATCCATCTTCTTTTTGCATATAGGCGTCCCACAAAGATCTGTTCTGTCTCCACTCTTATTTAATATTCTCATGACCTCTCTCCCTCTAGTCCCGGTGGTACAGACGTTCACGTATGCGAATAACATCGCGCTTCTTTCCCTGGCATACTCCCCCGCGGAGCTTCACTGCCCCTGCAATTATACCTAGACAAGCTTACCACGTGGCTAGGCACAGTTCACCTCAACCTCAACGTTCAAAAGTGTGCCGTTATTGCATTTCCAATCGACGACTTTATCTCTATTCAGATGCGATTGGCCTCTGTACCACAAGTGAGGTCACTGAAATATCTGGTCGTTTTGTACAATGACCATATGTCCTGGCAACAGCACCTGGACTACACAGTTGCCAAAGGCGAACGGGCGATGTTTTTCATGCGACGATCTGCCAGCCCCAGAATTGGGATGCGGCGCTGAGCCCTTCTTTACCTATGCATCGCCTACATCCGTCGCTTTCTCGACTTCAGCTACGTTCTGTTCTCTCAGCTGCGAGACTACCATCTCACAAAACTTTCCTCTTTCGAACGTCGTGTTCTTCAGTTTCCTTACCCTTCCCACTTACTCAGCAAATGTTGTCCTTTACCTGAAAGCAAGAATCGCACCCCTTAGGGAAAGGATGCGATACGCACCGTCTCCGCCTTCTTATGTCTCTACGATTGTCCTGTTCACTATCGACTATGACCCCCTCACAGGACAGATGCAACATCGCTGGTACCCTGGTCTGCGCACAACAGCACTCAACTTGTGCTCACGAATCTCTCCTTTCCCCCTCGCGTCACACTGAGCAAGTTGAAGCATCTCGTCGTGCCACTTACGACATCATGCATCTCAACCCTGGACATTGTCGGAGGAGGAGTCAAAGTGATGACGACATCAGCGCTAATCACCTTGTTGTCAGTTTTCTTAAGTGAAAGACCTGACTACCTCGTCATATTAACTGACGCCTCGGTTGTTGAGGAGAAGGCGGGAGCTGGAGCCTTTATCCCTTTGCTAGACTCTTGCCTACCTTCTCGACCGCCACACTACACTCCGATTTTTTAAGCAGTGCTGCTGGCGATTGCCCTCGGTCTCATGCCAGTACCACCCTATTGCAACCGAATGATTGTCTCGTCAGATTGTATTTCTTTAGTGATAGACCTGATGAGCCCTTCTCAGCATTCTCTTATATCCGTCAGCCGAGCACTCACCTCTCCACACGTGTAGAGTATTATCCTCTCCTGGGTCCCTGGTCCCTGGGCTATGCAGCGTGAATGAAACGGTCCTCCATTTTCTATTAGAATGTCGCCTATACTCCCCTTGGCGTTCTAATGTACGAGAAGCTTCGTGCCACCGTCGCGGAATTGGCTTCACTCTCGCATCCTTTCTCTCATTTGGAAGGTTTAGAAGGTTACATTTAGGGCACTGCGAAAAAGATATCGAAAGCGCTGCGTACCACTTCACAAGGCAACAAACGTTGTTCTGGCTAATGACCAGAAATGAGAAGGCAGAAGAAGAACACGCACGCAATATTCGTTTCATCTTTCAGTCTTCATTTCAATAGCACCTATTTGCATGTTGGATTTGGTAGGAATATGAATAGGAATTTGGTAGGATTTGGTAGGAAGATTTGGATATCAGATGAGACCATGGGATCATTACGATGTCTTTAGATCATTACGGATGTTTTTGAAAAAAGTCAGTCTTCGTCGTCTTCTGCCTTCTGCCTTCTCGCATCTTTATCTTTCTTCATTAGCTAGGCAATACTTTCTTCCTATACTCAGACACGTACGAGTACCACCTTTATTCTCGCTTCGTTATGTGATTTTGAGTAAACTGCTTTTCTCAGACAAAAGTCAACCGAACAATGTTTTCTTTTGTCCAACGCGGGGCAGCAAGATTCAGAACACGTCAGAAACCGTAATAAATGTTGGTGTAGGTTTTACTAGCCAAGATAGGCCCCGTACAGGGTGGAAGTTCGCGCCGCGCAGCAATATAGACGATCTCTGAGACGCATAGTGATTCTTGTGTTGTCTTAGGCGCTAGTCCTTGAGCCTATATACGTGTCCTGCAGACGGCAACACCATTTAATGATGCTCATAACGAATAGCTCTGATAAAAATATATCAATAATATTGCCCTCACGGAGGTGTCGTCGGGGACACCATATTTCCGGTGGATCAACGTTAACAAGGCTAGTTGCTCTGTGTGTACAATTCCTGACGAAGCACTGGATTCCATGCTGTACGTGATCGAGATGACATATTCTCGCAAGTAGGTCAGCTTTTGCAAAGGTTGATTCGATACACTACTGCAAGAAAGGATGTCTCTTCCACGTCGTCGTACTTTGCAAGTGGTGGGGGAGGATAATTTCTGTTATTGAAACAATATAACATTGAAACTCCAAGCGCAAAAATGACATTGTGCGCTTAAAAGAATGAAACAATAAAATATTCCGGTTGATCAGAAATTAAAGCAAACCGGCTCAGGTTGGTAGCAGCCGATATTTCGCTCACTGACTTCTTTTGGGGCCATAAGGAGCCTGCGATGATGGCGACCATTACCGAGAGAAAATATGGGAATTTAGGTTAACTCTGCGTAGCTGCACTCACTCTATAGATTTTCATCTACTTCAATATGTCGTTAATCCAAAAATCTGTCTAGCTTTCGTGCCTTTATTCTAACCGTACAAAGCGCGATGCTTTTTCATTTCCTACTTCACAACGGGGGTCTTCGGCGCCAGTCTCCTTTGACGTAAAAGTTTTTCCACCAAGTAGAACATGACAACTCTGGTGAACCTATCACCTACCCTTTGTCTTTCTCATCTTTACACATTTTCTCTCCCTTACTTTAACACCAAATCACTTTCAAATAAACCCTTCTCAGCTTAGTCTCCCTTTACTTAGCAGGGAGTCCTTGAGCGTGTTTTCAAGTACCCTATACTCAGCAATGGGCACTATTGAAGAACTTAAAAAGTAAGACACCCTGCGATATCGTTTACTGAATTTTTAACGGAAGACTAATCTTCTTGGATACCAGAATCTTGTTTCTTTCAACTCTGTACGGCAAGTATTTCAAGTCGAGTTGAACAGGCAAGCAGAATTGACACTCAAGAGCGATGTGTTCGCCATACTCTGAGAGCTCCTTTTCAGGTCAGCCCTCATCTTATCTTGTATACATCACTGTGAAGTGGAGTTTTCTATTGCTACTCCGAAGATCGATCAACAAGTAGAGTGCCGAGCAACATAACAATCGAAAAGCTGTGCTGGTTGTGCCCTGAATGATACAAGAGCGCGTATAAATTTTGGTCGTTCCCAAGTCTGTATAAGTCTGTACTTAAGCTTGTTCGAAAACCTCAGACGGTTGCGTAAAGATACTGTAAAAGCGCTCTGAGGACTGGACACTTCCAGGGCTGAGGGTGGTAATTCGTAACATGTCTAAGCGCTAATCATACTGAAGATGTCGGGCTCATTTCGTCCACGCAGAGAACATGGTTTAGCTTCTCTCGCCGTTAGTGCGTTTACAGTACGACAAGGATGAGTTGCGCTTTCGTTGTGAAGCCATATGTGTACTCCGCATTATCAGTGCTCCCAGACTGCATCAGGCACACCACACTCACGAGTAATACCCTTCGATATGTTCTGGAAATTGTAACTGCTGAGAACGTGCTACCCGTGAGAAATTTCCACCCAACGGCTGGAGACATTGTTAAAGTACACGACTTAAAGGCGTCTTCAGTAATTACGGTGCCGTTAGACAGATTAGCTAGTTCATCCAGGACACTAGAAAAAAAAAAAAAAAGACACAACCAAAACAACACAACCGGTCACGCACGTTGTACACATTATTAAAGAAGACCCTTAAGAACAACAGCAACATTAAACAGTGACGACGAAGTAAGCCGTTTTTAAATTGATGATGTCCATGGCGAAGAGCGTAATGTCATTGAAGTCGTTCGTGGCACAAAGTACGTGTTGTGACAGGGTCGCCATTGTGTGTTTAGTTTGTATAGACAGGATTATCTTGGAGACTGAGCTCACAAGATGTCAACGGGTACCTGTTGTCTTCTTTGTCTTACTAGGAAATTTCTGACCACGATATAGAGTCCAATGGCAGTACGAGAGCAAAAAGAAGGCAAACCGACTGGAGGTATATAATCGTAATGTATTGAATCGATTCGTCCGAGGAACGGCGGGTTCGATTTGTCGCTTTTTAGCTCTCAAACAGTCACCTCAAAGTCGCATTTGTCACATGTCAATTATGCCTTTCAAATTTATATTTCGTTTTGTTTTGCACATTTTCCTTTCCCCGTTGCAAACAGTCGACATTGTGGTGGCTAACGTTTAACGTTTCAGTAATTTCTTCTCATGCCTCCGCTTTTGTTGTATTCGTTATCCAGTTCAGAAACATTCGACAAAAGAATCGCTTTTCTGTTTCAATTTCTTTTTCTGCCTGTAACCTTTCTCTACGAAACCACTGAGGGTTTCTTCTTTAATTTCTGCCCATCCCTTTGTGCGACCACAAAACCCGTTGCAGACGACAGAAATCTTCTGGCCGCCATCCTAGCCACGAAAGAAATATACACACAGGAATGAATCGAGGTAGGAATCAGGTGCGTGTGCTGATATTCTTTCCATCCCTCATGTGCACGTTTCTACCGGAAGCGATAATTCCGAAAACAGGCGGCACCGGGGCTAGGACGAACAAAACGAATAATGCTGTCGGCAACACGGTACGCTCTCTCTCTCTCTCTCTGCAGTTCTTCTTTTCCTATCTTTTGTATGAAGTATGAAGCACGATTCGCGCTAGTGGATGGCCCAGCAGGATATTTGTACCAAGCATGATGCTCTGAAGTGTCTGCCAGATTGTAAACAAAGGGCGATGGAAATGACGGCATATCCGAAAGTTGTCTTTTTTTTTTTATAATATCGCTGTTGCTGTCTAAATAATCCCTCGCTTAAGCGCAAGATGAGAGGACGTTGTAGGATCGAGATTCTTAGTCGTGGTGTGTCTTCTTGTACCTCTAGTCTCGTTTGTAATTTTTTTGTTTGTTTGTTTGTGGTGTGTGTGTGTACGTGCGTACGTGCTTGTGTCTGTGTTTCGTTTATCGTGTTGTTTGGTATATATTGTGAGCAAGATTCTGGCGTTGCACATCATCACGTCATAGTCATCGTCATAAGGTCACGCGCATTCCTTCACACATATTGATTAACCGACGCATTGCTAGGACGTTGCATCCCTCCTTCCTTTTCACAATATGCTCGCCCAGTATGATGCAACTGACTCAATCTACGGCTTGAAGTTATACTTAATTCAGACCGACTGTCCCCCAACCAATTTGTCCTGGCAGTCGAACGTGTGCCTGATGCAGTTGAACTCACGCCGGAAGGGAAAAACATTTTTACATATTTTCCGTGTTTTTACGGTTTCAGATGTAGCCTCAGTCAAACCAGTATCGTGTTTTAAGGGAGGAAACATATGAGTTACAAAATAACTGTTTCCGAACCTTTGAGAGATTGGCGTTTCGCAAGAGACGTGTTTCCACGACGCGGTGACAGGAATTCCACAGTCTAACTGCACACCGAATGCCGCAAATTAACTGCGTCGTTGTCGAAGGAACTAAGTAAACTGCTAATCTGGACAATAAACGCTGCCGAAGTACGATAATTCTGCGTGCGTTGCTGCGCTGTTTGTTTCTGGAGCCTGGCTCTAACGAGTTGACGGCACTGTTTGCCCTTTCTAACACGAATTCAGAGAAACTTCTAATTAACTCATCGGAATCCACAATTTTTTACGTTAGTGTTTCATTCCTGAGAAGTTACTGTAGGATGGGGCCCTATTGTTATTCTGGAGCAAAGCACTTCGAAGTGTGACAGTCACCTATTCCCATGGAGAGGCTTTCTGCAAGGAAGCGAATTTTTAAACGGCTACGAAGAAAAGACGTCGAAATGCTGCACTTTCTGCTCTTATGCCCGCTGTCACAAGGCCATGGTCCGTCCCACATGCTTGGAGATAGGGAACATAAAAGCCTAATGTGGCCTAATATGAACACATGATAGGCCTAGCTAGCACTCTGAATACACGCTATATACTCTTAAATGTCACAAAGCGAAAAACCATTTACGCTGTGCCTGTTACAGCAGTCGTATACACCGGCACAGTCCATTCTCTAAAAGCGATTTGATAATGTCGTAAAATCGCGAGGTCTCTACAAATGCGGAAAGGCATTACTGGCACATTACAAAATGTGATGCATTTCATGACAATGTGATTTTTTTTTATCACTGCTCATTCATTAGTCTGCCATTTCTTATTACTATAAATCGATTTATTACTGCTAACAGTCCGGTATCAGCCTTTATGTGGTTACTTACAACATGAAGTTTACAGAGCAGAACTCGTAATAAGTGCCACAGTGACACTGTACTTTTATCTTGCCTGAAGTAGTCCCGTAACGCAACCTTAGGATAATTTTTGTTCGCTTACCACCACTACCACCCACTACTATGCGTTTTTGAAGTCATGCATTATCTTTCTTTCCCATCACTGGGTTACCAGCGATGGAAGGTGTCCCTGTCTTGTACTGCTGCAAACACCACAAGAAGACACTTGTGTCTGTACTCTATAGCTCGAGCCGCTCTTTCACAAATAGCGTACGCTGCGTTCCTTGCACGAACGATATCAGCTTTGAGTGCTTTGTGTGAGCTCCTCTCCTCATGCTATAAACTCGCAGCTTGAACCCGGAGTGCAGCGCCACCGCAATTTCCCCCACAAGCCTCGCACCGCGACAGCATCGCTTGGCGCCGTATTTCAGTGTGCTCTTCCTCGCAAGGGGCACGTGTGCTCTTGTGTCCGCAAGCATGGGATTGCTTCACAACACCGTCAGTAGTCTATAACCAGCGATAGAGTACTCAATGTAATATGCATTCGCTTACGGTGTATCCGTCGACATTTTACGCCTTCTGTTCCATCCTGGCAGTCGTGGACTCAGCCTTTTCAAGTCCAAAACTGATATTGCCGGGAGCCGCTTTGGAAGTTCGCGAAAAAGCTTTGGCTCACAAAGGTGATCATAGACCGCCGGAGCTTCTGGTTCTAGCGCCAGACGACGATGCTTTTCCTTATTCCTTGCACAAAATAGTGCCAGCCGTTCTTGTCGCTGTTGAATCCCTGAAGCGCACAAGAAACCTCACACTGGTCGTCAACTATAACAGCACAAACTGTTCATCGTCGCACGGGCCACTTCTCGCGTTCGATCACTACATTGCCGGGAAAGTGGATGTTTTCTTCGGCCCTACTTGCTCCTATGTTCTGGCGCCTGTCGCACGCTACAGCTCCGAATGGGATCTGCCAGTGCTTACTTCGTCGGGACAGAACGACAACTTCGACGTGAAGCATACGAACTACCGTCTTTTGACCCGGATGAATGGTTCGTTTTCTCAAGTGGGACAGCTATTTCTAGAGACGATACGTCGCTTCGGATGGCAAGTCGTGGCTCTTCTATATCACGAGTTTCGCGACAGGGCTAAGGGACACTCCGACTGTTTCTTCAATCTGGCGGCGGTGTTCACAGCACTTGGTGGAGGACGGAGGTTTCATCAGAATTTTGATGAGGAGGATCCCGATCAAGACTTCAATGTGCTCTTGCAACAGGTGGCGCTGAATGCGAGAAGTAAGTGGCACACACTGACCTCTAGTGCTTTTTCTTTCTTTCTTTGGTGCGGGCAGAATATTGCAAGCTGCTAAACAGCTGCTGCTGCTGATATAAGCGATTGTGACCAAACCTTTGATAGATATGCGCCGCGACCACAGGGCTAAATATTATTTTATTATTATTATATTTACCGTTGCGGTATGGCGTCTCCTGTATATCTAAGAAACTTGGCCGTTTTGTCGGGAGCTACACAAACTTTTCAACAAAGATAACGCTTTCTTAGGGAGGTGCTCAAGCGACACCTCATTCTATCGAGCAGCCGGCAAATGCTCGCGCGAAATCAAAAGGACTATTGCATGATGAACTTGCCTCGTATATTACGGTGTTCTCAGGCAAATGGCCCCAGAGGTACGCGAAGGGTCATTAAGATGGTCGAAAGAAGAAAAATCCAACTATGTATGTATGTATGTCAGTCTCGAAGCAAACTTTTGACCAATACACTATAGAACTTTCTCGCGACGATGTAGCAGTCGTTTACTTCATAAGGTTTAATAGTTGAAGGTATGTTAGTTGCACCTGTGGCTTTAGTCTAAAGAACCACTCCGAGAGACTGCAGTCGCCGACCGATTTCGCAATTATTCCCGAAACAAATGTCGACAGAAGTGGCTCTTCCTTGTCACTTCAACTTGTTTAGTGAAGTTGTGTTTGTGACCTTATCCGAAGAGTGGCCGAAATAAAATTTCGAAATGAAAATGCGACTATTTCATAAAGGTACAGGGAGCGCTGTGCCGTCTTCTCATGTCATTTATCCTGACCAAAATAAATAAAATGACTTTAAAACGAAACAAATATATGAATGAATAAAGCAGACATGAATATTCAGTTAAAGAAGTATAAGATACTGTATGTACACACACACACGGTGTAAGAAATGATGTAAAAGCCAGACGGCAATTTCTTTTGTGTTTGATAGTATCTTTCATGCAGTATTTGCCCTCAGAGTTCTGAGTATGTTCCACAGCCCGTCCTGTTTCGATTATGTTTACTCTTCTTTCTGCTGTTCTATCGGACATATCTATCTTTTATATGTATATTTTGCCCCTACGCTTTCGTGACTCATGTGTCGAGCGAAAGTTACCGCGCAGTTTGTCGGCCAGAGCTGCCTTGGGAATTGTATGCGGGGGGAACTTCCATTCATTGAATCTGACAAATGTATGTTAAATGATACATATAGCCGGGAATATGTTCTCCTTCTATACGGCTTCATTCGGTCTTGATGGCTTCTTCGGGAAATTGCGTGCGTCTACGGTGTCTCGCAATGTCATTTGTTGCGCAATCGAGGGGAGAGTAAAATATAGTGGACGGCGGCACGCAATGCAGACGGATGCATAAACAAATAAAAGGGAGGCTCCTCATGTTTCTTGTCGCTTTATGTCTTTTGGTGATATTTCGAGGGTTACTTGGAGAACGCCTAATAAGGAATTTACGGGCACGACGAAGTGCGTCTATATGTCAGTATGTATAATGCAGTCTTGATGCGAAATTGCATGACCATGCGTCGGAAAGTCTTCATAGAGCTCTGTCGGGCGAAGGAGATCGAAAATTGTTTTATGAGGCTTCTTCGAGCAACAGTTGTCTGTGCTTGTGAGTGCTCATCCTCATCCTCTTATACGTGCGTTTGCGTCTTTGTATATCAAGGAGTAACGAAGTGCATCGTAGGGTTACATGTCAGCATATATCTGTGGGCCTCGAAAGCACAGGGAGAGATTTGATATTTAGAGCAATAGCAACGCATTCAGATACGCATGCACACATGTAAAGAAAAGGATGGAGGGTTAATTGCATGGGTGAAGTTAACTCAGTTCCAGTTTGCCATAGTTCGAAACACGACACAGCGAGGTAAACGGAACAGCACAACGTGAACTGCTGGATAGTGGGATAAGGCCTAAAGACAACGGATTAGTCGAGTTGATGAAGAGAGAATATTTTCGCTGCTGAAGACGGCTATACAAAGACTTATAAGACACTGATAACGTTTGACTCAAAGAAAATATTCAGAAATATGTTGCATGGCCCATAATTAGGCATTGTAGCCAGCGATGTGGGTAATGTCGCGTGGATGAACCTAAATTTACGAACTCTGCCGTAATGCATGGGAAAGATTATGTTCCGTTAGCACATTGGAAGGAGTTTGCAGCAACAGTTTTATAGACGAAACAAGCAGTCATACTGTTTATCCTATATGGAATACCTCAGAACGTTGAGCTTGCTCAGCCATACTGCTGACTTTGTACGAAAATGCCCTAAAATATGCTCGTAACGATTTTGAGCTATGGTTCTTTAATGTCATTTAGAGTCGTTTTCGCATGGCGCGTTATAAATAACTTGTAGTGATTCCAAGAGCGCTGCCCCAACCTCCGCTAGATGTGTTCGTGTCTATATCTTTCCCTTTGCGGTTCTGGCTGACCAAGCTTGCATGCAGAGAGGTCACAACGTGATACTTCGGGCCACTCACGCATCGCTGGAGGTATAGGGGCTGACGTAGCAGCACGAAATGTTCACCACTGTGCACTTATGATTATAGTGTACTTACCTCAGTCGCTCCGATGCAGAGAGCTTTTTCCCCCATGTTCGCCAGCGGCTTAGTTAAGAGTTCTGGTCTGGACGGAAAACGCGACTGTCCCTGTTCTTTCGTGTCGTGCCGTAAGTGACGATCCACGTTACTTCATCTGTGCCCAAGCCAATGGAATAGTTTATTCCCCAACGCCGACTTAATGTTACTTATTGCTGCTGGTGCTTTCCATAGGGAGTGCATCGTTCCGGAACCGCTCAGTGTGTTACGTAGTTGGGGCAGAACTGTAATGGGGGCATATTTGCGGTACGGTGCCCCCTGGCGGTTATTGTGGGTCTAATGCAACAATGATATTAATTTAATTCTATAGAAAGCCTCAGTGAGGCTCAATAGCCCTCCGTCCGATAAAGCTGACCTTGTAAAACCCTGCCCATCAGCGCATTGCTAGCGTACATTAAAACGCCATGGTTGCTCTTATCAAAGCCATTGGATTACCCTACCCCCAATCCTTCAGATACCCTTTTCAACACTGTGAACACCACAAATATATATATGCCGTATATATTATATAACGTATAACATCTAGTATATATAACATGCCGTGCGCGTATACGTGCTTCAGCCTTCATTTTTTAAGGTTTAAATCAGTTTCGAGAGTCTAGTTTGCCATCTATAGACTTTTTCTCTTGTTACTTTGTGATTACGGGATCTAGAGTAGCCAGACCTTGTTAACAAGGCTCTCAAATTCGTGTTTCCTCAACAAACGAACCAGAGCATCAGTGCTGAAACTATACTGTAACTTTTTGCTTATAAGTGTGTGTTTGGCAGCCATTTTTCTTATGTTTTGTTACTTTTATAGGAAGTCATGTTGCGCCATAAGGCAACTGGATTAGCTGGCATCTGTACTGAGAGAGCCTAAACATTTATTTTCCCCCTTCTTGTTTCCATTTCATTCCATTACATCTCATTTCATTCATCATTAGCGAGACCAACTAGGGAAAGCAGTATCGACACCGCTACCACTATCTAATTTCAATGACACAGTCCCTTGTGCCATTCGTGAATAGAGTGGAACAGGACGGCAAATTGGGTTTTCTCTCTTCTGTTTCGCTGAGGCGATCGAAACCCGAGTTGGTCCTGCTGGTCCAAAAATTACTATACAAAAGGGGGCTGACAGGATGAATAGGAAAGTCGTGGGGATGCGAAGGTCAAATCTGGAACAATAAGCGACGATGACTGGTGTTTATCGCGAAGGGGGAATCTCGAAGCATGCGTGAGTCATTATAAAATTCGAAAATCGCAAGAGCTCCATATGCTCAGCGCTAACTTTGAATGGTATGAATTCTGGGGATCCCATAGACGTCATATCTAGCCATTATATGCAAAATTTGTGCGTAACGTCTAGTCTGCACAGCCCAAGAGAGAAGGATAAGGCGCCCGTTGTCTGCCCCGCCAGTGTCCGGCTAATCAATGAGTTGAAAAGACCTCCAAGTTTCTTAGAATCCGTGCTCGGCCGTTTAGGGCATGCCTCTTTGTTGGAAAGTCACGGCTGCATATGGGAGGTGGCGGCTGATGGCGCAACAAGGCGAGTAGTGAGCTTGCCTTGATTATTTGCAAGTCTGTACCGTGGTTACAAACCTCTACAAGGGGATCAAGAGAAGCAGAGTGGGAGCACGAATGTGTCAAGTGGCCTTAGCTACTGCTTTAGATGAGGTTCATAAAGTTTCAGGGTGGAAGTGGGTGAAATTGAGATTGCTAGCTTTTCTACACCATATCATGCATCTTGATCCACTGATCACAGCAATGGAGCTGGCGGAGGTTGCTGAGTCATTTACCCCTTGCAATGCGGCCGGACAAGCGAATTCGCCTGTTGCTTTTCTTTTTCCTGGTGAAATGCCTTCTCATTAGCTCTGTAAATATTTAATAAGAAAATTTCATACACAAGAAAGGTCTGACGGAAGGAAAAACAAAAAAGCCCCGGACGTAGTATTACTGGGATAATAGTATCGCAACAGCTGACGCCAATAACAAATCGCTACGACATCAGCAGTGAACTGAAATGTGTTAAAGGGACAACTGGAGAAAAAGGAGGAAATAAATTATAAAGATCAGGTATGCGCTATATTAGCATCCACTTATTACCATCACATCGACTTCCAGCACGGAAGCCGGCGTGATCTCTGACCAATCGGATTGCATTCACTCATTCGAAAAGATACGAACGACAAACATTGATCTCTCCAAGCGAACCCAATCGATCGTGGCATAATGAGCACAAAACACTGTTTGAGAGAAGGCTGCCGTAAATCGTTGTTCCTCGTCGCCTGCTGTTCTTTGCGGGAACATAACTCATGGCAACCTAAAGTGACAACGAAGGCCTTCTCACCAGGGAAAAGGCCCTCGTTGCGTGCATTATGAATAATAGAAGACCATCCATTCCTCGTAGCCTATATAGACGCGGCAGCCATGTGCAGCAATATTAACGAACAACGATGCTTCGTTACACCCTCCTGTGTGTCGTCCTCCTTCCCTGGACCAATGAACGAAAACGACACGATATTAAGGAGAGAGTATTAATCGATGTAGTTCGTAGGGCGATCTCGGTCGACATCTGGTAGCGCGGCCGAAGCGAGCGGGAGCACGAAGAAATTACTTCGTCGTCTCATGCGCCAAACCATTCATCATTTCACCATACATCGTTCTCAAGATTTGGAAGAAGAAATAGAATGAGGGAATAGAGTAACGATGTATATTTGATTAGTTGGGTACGAAATATTTGATAGTTCCATGAGAGGTGTGCTCATAAGCCTAGAGGTGTGATACCTGCAGCGATAGGTTGTGACTTTGCAGATACTTCGTGCAAAACAGCTGGCCCTCTTACATTGTGAAATAAATTTGGAGGTTATAAGTCAAACAAGTGAAAAAATATATATGTACACGCGCACAAATGCTGTTTCACGATCTGTAGATCACATTCCACTACACTCGCAGCTTGTTTAGAGACCATTGCGATCAATAATAGCTCCATGGTTTTTATTCATTGTTTAATTTACAAAGTATTTCTTTGATATATTTTGGCTGTTATATTTTGAAATGTAGTAAACGATGATCATTCGAGTACACACAAAGCATGCTCTCTTAAGGCCTTTTCTGTCGCTTTTCCTCGGTAAACCAAATGAAAACAAGCATTTTACAGCCTATAAGCCCGGAAGAGCGTAAAGACAAAACTGTGACAACATAGACAATCAGTATTCATGATCTTTATTTCATTCATAAGGGTGAGGAATGGACCTATCCTATTGTACGAGAGTCAAATTATGGGTCCTGCTTTCTTCTATATAAAGGAAATGTACATTGGCATACTCTAACGTCGAAGAAAATCTCCCCATTCACGGGCGTGGGCACAAAACCAATCTGTTCATCCAAGGCTTTGTCATGACAACAGCCACGTGTCCCCTTCTTTAAAGATTTATGCTACTTCGAGTGGCTTTCGAGGCGCAAAGTGGAGAAAGGCAATTAGGGATAATGAACGCACGATCCTTGGTTCTTCTCCGCGTATAAGGATCGAAACAAACATCTTAGCCCGAAGCCGTCCTGGTGCATCAATTTAAATCATTAAATGCGGCCTTCGGCCTTCCACAATGTCGTCCTATTTAGCCTAGGCACCTAAAATGGCTACAAGTGGCATGGGGNGCACAGGCTTTTTTGCCTAGCGTATAACGATACTAATGAACTGTAGTACGTCTGCAATCCTATGCAATATTTACAACATTTGCAGTCTTACTGTTTGTGAAACAGCGACATCAAACGCTGACGATGAGAAGGATGATGAAGGGCATGGCTCTGCTGATGGTTTGTGGAGGCAGGATTTATAGAAGGCAATTTGAAAACGATTTTGGATTGCTGGTTAAACGAGAAGAACAGCTGAAACGTTTTGTCAGCTGAAACGTTTTGTCAGCTGGTCGTGCGCCCCTAGAATAGTGCCCAGCAGCATGGCCAAGTGGGCTAAGCGTATATTCCTCAAGTTCAGATGCTGAGGTTAATATGAACAACACCATAAACATCAGGATAATGCTGATAGTCTGGGTATCTACACAATCCTGTTTTTGCGTGCTACGAATGTTGTGTTCTGTACCGGTGAGATTTATTTCCATGTAGGAAATGAGAGATAATTTTTAGTACACGAAAACGCTTTTTTATAAGCGGCTAAAGTCGTCCTTTTTGTGGCACCTTTGTTTCAAAACGTTCGCTACAACTATGGTACAAGCTATCGCGCTATCGGCGTGGGGCTTCACTGTGAATTTAGCACGAGTGGGGTGACCTCTCCCGCCTGGGAAGCCCTCCCCAAGCAGCATGTACTGAAAGTCGCAACGTGTCGTGTCTGGTCCTCTCTGTCCTCGTCTTGTTTGCGCTGTTCAGCATGTTGAGTCGTCACCAACTAGCCCAACTTGATACCCTTGTACTGAAAGTCGGGTGCGTTGGGAGGGGGGGGGGGGAGTGTTGATCAGGATTGCTTTTGCAGTTTGCAGCACGTAAAGGCCGCCTCACACTACCTGAACAATGCACGAGGCAACAGCAAAGCAAGAGCAGAACTCAAAACCGGAACTGCTGGCGAACACTGTTGCCGA
>JARGYV010094258.1:0-12539 GCA_029532675.1 Ornithodoros moubata
TGGAGTTGTTCTCTGGTTTCTAGAGTAATGGTACTACACGTGTAAAGGGGCCTACCTCCAGAGTAGGTAGCTTCCCTACCTGATGACAATACACACATTTCGTCGTCCTCGCGACGAAAATTAACTATTAGGTGTGGTTGGCGCGTTGTAAGGCGCTGTACGGAGGCCATCCCACGGGCGTATTTCAGGCCATGCAGCGGGTCAGGGGGGCATTCTCAGGGTTCTCTGCAGGGAGAAGAAAGTGCTTGGCGCTGTTGAGTTCGGAAGGCGGTGGCTGGCGTTTTCGATTCTTTTCGAGGAAATTCGTGGTAAGCATGTTATTCACTACTAGGTATTCCAACGTGCTGTTACCCCGTTCCCAACTGTCCGCGAGTTCTTCGGGCTGTTGCAGGGTACCCAATAGCACGTACATCAATCCACGACCGTTGTTAGCCGTTCAAGGTGTGGTGTCAACTGATTGTGGTGTAGCTTTCTTCTTCATGCCTGAAAACATGGCTTTGCTCCCAATCTGATGCCAATACAGGAGTTCCAAGACAGGATGTGGTTAGCCCTTCTGAACTTGCCAATCTTTACAGTTTGCAGTACAAATACATGAGTGGTCTGGTAAAGGTAAAGCTGTGAGTACTTTGGTCGTCAAGGAACCCCAGATTTATTTTAGAGATCCATGTGCTTAGACTTTATGGACTAACCCTCTTGGGCTGACCCATCTCACAGTTTGTAATACAAACCGTTTAAGAGTTTGATATACAAGAATTTCGAGGGAATATTTGCAACGGTTGGTATGGGTTAACATTGACGCACGATAATGTTGGCATCCCTTTGAAGTCCAGTGGGCGGTATTACACTTAAGTGCAATAGCAATGAGTTTTAGAACTTCTCTCCGTTGTTGACCCTGTTGCCGAAGGTATAAAACTGGAAAATTAATTATGCAAGCCAGTAAAGGATTTAGGATAAATACAGGATTTATAAAAGAATTTAGCCTAAATATATTGCATATTGTCCACAAAAAGGATACAAGTCTAGTTCAATGCCTAGTGTTGTAGATAATAAGCGTATTATCCTTTCCAATCCCTAGAAAGTAGTCGATCGTATCAACGAAAGCTGATCTATCTTGATCTTGAGAAAGCAATCTCATCTTGAGAAAGCAACTCTTGAGGGCACAATACGCAAACGCCCCCAAGTCCTTCTTTGACTCAGCACACATACGCACACCACAGGAACGTCATCATCGTATCGAAAATTTAGCACGAACATCCCAGTGCGTAGAAGGCAACCGATCCGCTCCGATACGTTGGAGCTCCTGTAGACAAGAAGCGGGAAAGAAAGGAAGGAAGGATGATTGCTGCTTCAAAAACGTGCCAGATTTGCAATCGCCCAGAAAACGTCCTGAACAACGCCTGGTAAGTCTGTGCGCTTTATGCTTTACATGCACTTACGTGTAACGTATATGTATGTACTATTCGATTTTCTTCCGCTTTGTATAGAATATTTCTCATTGAATATTTCTTACGGAGCATTCCCTCTAGGGGATATGTCTTCCGGGAACATTTTATCGTTTTTTTTTCTTCGTCTCCCTTACTCGCTGACCGCTTAGTAGGGTTCTTGCTTTTCCTAACAGCAATCATAAAAAGAATACCTCATGCTCTGGTGTAAGATGCGAGTGTCATTGTCAAGTGGCTTATCTGATGCGGCGTATTGCGAGGAAGGAACATCGTGGTTGTGGACGCCGCGCACGCGGAATAAGCTTATTAGACACACAACGCTTTGTGAGAAACCCTGTCTAGGCATTCATCAGCCTCGCCATTCACTCATCTTCTCGCCATAAAACGTTATAAAGCGTAACGTTGTTTATATGCTAACGTGAGGTGTACCTGTACCATTATCGTGCGCATTTCCGTGTTACGTGTTGCATAGCGATTTCAACAACGAGGGTCACGGAAGCCAAAGTGAGACCGGCCAAACAGATGCCGAGCAATGCCAAGATATCGCCCGTTTTCAGGGCTCCGTACTCAGATCCACCACTAGTTTGAACGGAGCGCCAACTTCTGTCCATCAGCGACAGCTTCCAGTGGTTGGCGATGCCAGATTCCGTCACCCAACGTGTCCTGAAAAAGTAACGAGACGTTTGTACGTGAGGTGCATTTGCACAGGATGCTGTCCTGGAATTCATCGTCCGCCTTTCGCCCATATCATGCACCGCCAGACATTCTCTTTTAAATTTTCTTTCTTCTACACGCATCTGTATCCAGTTACCTTCTTATTTCCGCTGCACACCGGCTTCCAATGTGGAAACGCAAAAAGTCGTATGGATGTCCATGTAGGTAAACGACGCAGGTAAACGACGCGACGTAAAGTAGGGAACGTTCAGAGGACAATGTCTGAATGTAAGCGAAACACAGGCCTGGCTTGCTGCTAGTATGAACAGATGCAAAAATGTTTGATCAGCAGCGCCAAATATCATTAAATTTGATTACATTCACAAAAAAAATGTGGGAGCGCTGCCAGTGACGTCTCTAAAAGGAATGAGGTGATGCATGGTAGAGGTGCAAACTCGGCGACGGCGGCAACGCGCAGGGGTTTACCCTCTGCCTCCTTACACTCCCATACGAAAAACGTTGCACAACTGAAAATTTTTCACATGCAATACTAAGATCTAGTAAATTGTCGTAAAGCTTTGGCTCTGTCTTCGACCTATCAGAGGCACTGATTGTGTCTATGCTAATCGATATTTACGAATTCAGCTAAAGTTCTGTAAGGAACTACGTGAGTGACCTTTCGTGTAACGCTCTGATGACGTCTCCCTCGAGATTCTTGCTCGCAAACATGGACATTCTAGCCTTGAAGGCAGCGTCCCCGGTGTAGAACTCTCCATGAGGCAGTTGGTTGCCGTAGAATTTTCCCACCCAGTACTTGAAGAGGAAGGTGTCCATGAAGACCACTTTCTTTCCTGACAGAATGTCATCGAACATAGACTTTGTGAACACTTCTCGCGTCGGAAAGACAGTCTTCATAGTTGACACTCTCTGCCAAAGAAGTTGATGATCCCCGCGGGGGGATCTCTGAAACAAAAGTATACAAATAAGCAAATAGAAAAATGAAGCGCGGACAGCAGTAGTGCGGGAGTAATAGAAAAATATTTATTAGGGGTAGCCTGAGGACATTAGCGGTCGACGTTTCGACGGCGGCGCCGTCTTCGTCAGGACTAAATTGTCCCTTAGAGGGTGGGAATCTTTTAAAGGACTTCCCGATGACGTCATAGTCGGGTTGGGCGCACCATCTGGTGGTTGTTCTGGATGACTGTCAGGGAGATTCATGAAAGGTCGATGTCGGTAATGTCATGGTAGGGTCATGGGAGGCCATTGTCGTTCTTATGTCGTGTATATATATATAAACAAATAGCAAAAATGAAGTTCGGACAACAGTAGTGTGGGAGTAATGGAAAAAAACGTTTATTAGGGGAAGATTGTGGAAATTAAATTTCTCTCTAAATGAAAATCACTCAAGTAAACGTAAACAAAAACGCTTCATCTTGTTTAAAGATGTACGAAAGTACAAGTCGCACGATGCTTTTCGGCTGAAATATGTTTTCTGTTTTCGAAATAAGAGAAGTGTGTTGATATTTAGTCTCGTTACGTATCTTTAGTACTGTTACGTATATTTAGTCTCGTTAGTCTCGTTACGGATCTCCTACATCAGTGTGCAGCATCATGTACATACAAGAAATTTAGCGCGTTCCTTCAATTACGAAATAATTTTAATATTAATAATATCATTATAAATGAGAATAGTGTACTGCTCTAAACAGGGTCGCAAGAATACGATCTTACATTTCCATTTGGGCGCATGTGTGTTTCTTTTATTATTTTTTCACTAAATATCTCTGTTTCTTTTATTCCTTACAAAAATTTGTCGAATTTCTGCAGAGGACCTAGTGAATACCTGAATACCCAATAGAAGTTTAATAGGCTGTGTGCAGAAATTAAAAACCAATTTTCGCAAGGTTGTACATATATTGTATACATTAATAATATAATATATAATAAATGGTGAATGAAAGGGTTCTCACCGCGAACACTTCTTCAAATGTGCTTCCTGATATCAAAACTGGAACAAGCTTTGGACGATCTATGATATCTTGAATAGTCTTCACTCTGGGCAATTCCCTTTGCACGGTCATACTGGCTTTCATGTGTCCAGCGAAGGTGTTCATCATGACCACAAGCGACATCCACCAGAATGCGATAATCAGGCGGGCTGACTGCGAGCTGTGATCTCTGGGAGAAGCTAAGAGAACCAATTATCGTATATTCGGGGCGTATGTCGCAACTAAAACTGTCGCAACTAAAACTGTCGCAATGAAATTTTATAACTGACCATGGTTCCAAAAGTACAGAGAGACAGGGCAGCAAAACCGAACGAGAAACTGGGAAAACTCGAGGCAGAGGGAACAAGAAAGAAGATGTGCAATGCTTCCACTTTGCTGTCCAGCAATCATGTACAATTCCCTTTTTCTTTGTCTTTTTTTTTTTCTTTACTTTAGGGTATGCGTGTGCAGCTAAGCAGGGTGCGTCCCATGTACGACACACATCTAGCTTCAAAATCTCAGTCTTTTTTAATGTACGGGAAATGCACACGTCTTAAGTTTGCGCCGCAGCATTTTCCAGAAGCCACCAGCCGGCTGTTTGTTACTAACTTCTGTAAGAAGGTTAGACAGCAAGCGAACTGGTGACTGTTTCATAAAGCAAAAACAGGGAAAAAGAGTGATTCAGGGACTCGCAATAAGCTCTCAAAGACGGGAGACAAAGATAACTGCTTACTTAAACTCGGGTGACATTGCCTTTTTAGTGGGATATAAGTTGTGTCCGACCAATATGAACACACAACAGCATGGAACAAATTGTTCACCTTCCAACACAATGTTGCCTAACAGCTCGAAGATGACATCATAGCACCACCCATAGAAGGCCCGAATACTCAGGGGTTTCCTTGTCACAGCCAGCAATACGGTCAAAAGTAGACTGACACCAGCAAGCAGCACCCATATCTAGAACAACGTACAGTGGAGACTCATAAATGCGCTAATTTTAGACATTCATCCCACAACACACGTCTCCCTCCTACGTTATTCATCACGCCGCATACACTTAGCCAGGCCTACAGGAAGAGCATCAAACGACACCACTTCATTGCACTCCTATAATTTTCACTATTTTTGGAATACGAACGACAATACGCCACGTCTGGCACTCTAATGGCACTGTTCATCTCCATTCTATCATCTGGGGCCAACCCCATCGTTCATCTCATACATGTACAGGGGCAGGGTACCGTCACGGGAGGAAGAAACACCCCCTCATTATCTTCTCGCTTCTGCAACGACTAGCAACAGCCAGTGTACTCTGCAAAGTATAAAGGAGCGGGACGAAGAAGCCTACGCGTACAGGCTTACATTAATACTCCAAAAGAGGATCATGCAGGGGTCTGTGGAAAGATGCTTCTTTACCTGGCTATCGAAGCCTCCTATGTGACCAGACACATCGGTGACGTGTGTTTCCAGTCTTCCTGCAGCGTGGATTGCCTCAGTATCGAAGTAATAGGGCAGAGGGATAGCCGCAGTACACCTGTCTTCCGTAGGTGTGATAGGGCCAAGGGCGATGTCGGATTCCTAAAGCGGTAAAAATAAAAGCACAAAGGTCGCAATTCATGCTTTCTGTACGGGAAACCCCAATAGTAAATGTACTTCTTCGCTACCACTTGTCGTTTGTTTCTCTTGTCGCTCCTGTCTTTGCTGCATTGCTCCTACCAGGTTTTCTTTTGCCCATAATGTTCCTATAGCACTATAGCGCACAAAAAGTACCTATGTACTACCAGCTCCTCCTGGTACTGCGTTACATACAATCTAGTGCACGCATAGCATTAAAATAGTAATGTGCGCCAACTTTCCAGCTTCTGTTGCTCGCACATAGCACCATGTTACTATAATGCTACATTCGTACTTGAGCGACGCCTCTTCGAGAGCCGTGAGTGAATGAAATTACAGGCAATCAGTCAAGTTTCATGAATTCTTTGAAGAAGCTGTGAAGGCCGCAAATGCATGGGAAAGCCGCAAAGTGGGTGCTGCAGCCTTGCTGTGCACCGTGTAGTCAAATGCGCATGAAAGTCGCGGGTCGGGTCCAACAAGCGGATGCGTGAGTAGCAACCTCACGGACTACAAAAGAAAGTTAACTGCCAGAAAATGCTGATCCTGGTGAACGTCAGCAACACAATATAAGAAAGAACGGGAAAAAATTAAAAAAGCGTCTTCGGGTTTTATGCAGCCAGATAAGTATGATAATGAGGAACCGCGCAGTGGTTCTCCTACGTGGTGCGAGTGAAAATAGGAAAATAATCGATAGAAACCAGGTGCCACGAGAAAGACAATAATAATAATATTTGGTGGTTTACATCGCGAGACAACTGTGGTCATGAGCGACGCCACAGGGTAAGATAATTTAGACCACCTGGATATCTTTTGACATGCGCCGGAAATCTCTGACACAGTGCCAGTAGCAATGTTTACCTCCCCCACATTGCTGACTCGCCGAGACGTAAACAATTTTGCATGCCAGTGACTATCGGTAATAAACGCGACTTTCCGACGTACCTGTTGTTGAAAACATAGCGTAAACTCAGCATTATCTGCGGTGTGGTGTAAGAAGCATGTAAAGATGGCGGATTCTGCTTTAGAGCTTGGTCATCTGAACCAAAAGATCTAGCCTGGGGACCACCAACAGACAAAAATAAAGATTAAGAACGAGGGAGCCATTTTGTTTTGACGTATTCAATTGCGTTCACTTTTTTTACAGAAAACGTCCACCTGTGTCACTATGTGCGGTGGTTCGAGGGGATGGTTTGAGCTCACTTACGTTTCGAACGACCATCCCAAGTTGACCAGCCCACTGTCCGTTGGCGCCACGTCCTCCCCACACAGAGTCTGGCGGTCTGTGCGTTGTATAGCTTCGAAATTTTCAGAAGTCAGTCGTGAACTCTACCGGAAAACGGGTAAAAAGGAAGGAAAAATAGATGCTCGGCTCACTTGAATGTTAACGACTGTTGCAGCAGGCTAAGCATGTAGCCGCACAAGCCGGTGTAGGAGTCGACGCCATTCTTGTTCGTCTTCACCCCGCAGAATGGATACATCTGGAAGAATTGATCCCCATTGTCAAGGCGGCACCAAAAGAGATATATGGTTTGAAACTAACGTGCATGCCCGTGATTCGCAGCGCTAAACTTCGTGATCGAGAGCGAACCATCGCGGCTTTCTCGAGGAAAGCTTTGCTGCAGCTGGTACGTATTGCTTCAAGCGGCAATTTTAAGCACCCCGACCATTCATAATACATAACGTCGCTATCTTCCAGCAATTTCTCTTGACGTTATCACTCTAGTTGCTTTTGAAAGGAACTAAGCTGTCGTCATGATAGTAAAGCATTCTAGATCGTTTCCACGAATAAATGATGCACCCATAATGACAAGTAAGCTCGCGGCTTGAAACGCAGTTCTTGAATATTGGAAGCAAATACAGGATATATACGTAGATCCAGTGATGGCCACCTGATCGCTGTCTACACATTGCAAATACACTAATTTATCTCGTTACACGCCATCGATTAACAGCGGTGCGGCGATAAAGGGACCGGGTTATCAGAATACGCTTCACGATTACGCTTCCGAGAGCGTCATGTTACATCACGCTAATAGCTGGCTGATATCCCATGTTCTATCTATGATAAGACATGTGATGACACTGGTACGGAGTAGGGACGTAAAGCCTCGAAAGATATCCTATAGTAAATAGCTAAAAGTGAGTCATAAAACTGTCGCTAACATTTTCTAGTTCGCCATGCTCCTCGTGAAGGCCCATTGTCGGCGCCGTAGGGTCCACGAGACCATTACGGAATTTTACGGCGATAAAAAAGTGGGCACTACTCGTTAGGCAGCCGTAAAAGTGAGAAGAAATGGCGACGCCGACAAAATAATTCTGCTAAAAATAAGATGGATGAATGGGTTTAGTGAAAACTAAAGATAACAACTATTTTTTAGTTTTCACTAAACACCTGCTTCTTTACATATCGCTGCTGGAACCTGGTCCAACGTTTCACATCAAAGACGGAAGAAGAAGGGCCGTACGTGTCGAAGGTCTCTGACGCTCGGGTCCCATGACACATCCTTGCCAATCGGGACCTGTAGACCCCAACTGTATGTCGCATCCCTGAATAGAAAACAGATCGAAACCCCAAAATGCCAGATACGTAGCTACGGGTCGCACAGCCTGAGTGAAAATCAGCGCACCCTCCAAGCGAGCAGAGACCTCTCTCACATCCAAAAGAGTAACAACTCAAGAGTTTACACAGGGGGAAGAAAGAAAAGAAAAGAGTATATTATACGATACAGCAATACTGTACTCGATAGGAATAGAGGGAAATAGAGGATACAGTACGGGGATGAGGGAATTTTTGGATGAGTTACTCTTAGATGTTTACATTTATAAACGTGTAGTGCCATAGACCATTGTTGGCACCAGCGAAATACTGCTGACAGATCAGATAGAAGGTCATTAACGTCTTTTTCGCTTTTAATTTTACGATATATGCGCAGTCATCGGGAAGACGCTTGGGGACATCGGGAGGACTACGCTGGGGAGATCACTTATATATATATTAAAAACAGTAGTGGGCCACCACGCAATAAACTGGTGGCTGTTCTACAGGATTGGGTCCTGCCTTCTTCTTCGCCCGTAGAGTCGATTTTCTGCAACTGAACCACAATGACATTCATTTCAGCGGCAGTCACATTACGAGCAGATCGATATGCGTCCAATACAGGGTGAAAAGATCGGCATTGACTTCAAGCACTAGTAAGGCAATGAAACAAAAATGTCACACGTCACACAAAGGCTCTAACGTTGCCCCAAGGTTCTTTCTTTCCGCCGCTCGCTTCTTTATATTTTTCTTATTGTACTCTGGTGACGTCTTCCCAGTCGGCGACACCCATGTTAGGCAACGTCGATGCTCTGGAATGTAACACCCGAGGCAGATCATGCAAGACAGCGTCGGGATCGAAGCCTTTCTGTGATATGACGGTTCACACGCTAGACAGTGCTTCGCGGAGTGAATGTCAGACGATACATATTTACGAATCTACTTCCTGTTATGTGTACACACAGAAGCCAAGAAAGGAGAAGAGTACAGCGAAGATGTCTAATCACACATGGTCTCAACTTCGAACAAAGACTTCCAGCACATTATATTGCGCGACATAGAAGCTGAACTCGTGTCTTTCTGGGAATTCTGCGTTGATTCCGCGAAATGCAAACAGATTTGGCAGATGTGGCATCGATTTCTTCTGAAAAAGACTAGATGAGGATTAAGTAACAGAATAAGATGTTTCACCACTGTGCATGTGGTGCACTACCTCACTGCACAGGGAATATTTAATGACAGGAATGGCAAAAATATACACGCACATGCGCACATAAAAGAAAGACTAAAAAATCAAGAGAGATGAGTAAAGAAGTAAACTCAATTTTGTCTGTTCAGCGTACAACATCGGGATGCCATACGGATACTGGATAAGATCTAGAGATGGTGCACGGTGTTGCGGTTGCCGGACTCGTGGTCTCGCTATCGTGTGGCCAGCAACACTCAGTAATGGAGAACAGTCGAGCCGGGTCGTAAAATACTAACAAATAGTTTCATTCCAGGCTCAGAATTCGACCAAATTCACAAAGGTAGTTCCTCGCTTTTTATCCTACAAAACAATGTCATGTCTGGTCCTCCGTTCTCGAACGTTCGATTCCAGCAAGGTCCCTTCTCATGGTCCAAGGTCTTGTCTTCGGTAGCAACCCAAAGTAAACATTTGGTAATGTGAACTTTGGTAATGTGAGATGGCCCTGGCGCATGGATCCCGTACTCCGTTCTCGGCTTAGCCTAGTTAAGACGACATCACTGACGCGGTTGCTCCGAACGTAACAATGGGAAACATGGGTCCGTGGTGGTGTTGAACATGGTCCTAGAACTGTCGAGAAGCGAAAGGGGCTTTTTTATGTGACTGGAGCGATCCAAACTGTACTATCCTAAAAACAAACAGGTATAACAAACAAATATGCGTCGATGAAAATTCGCATGCAGGAAATGGATTCGCATGCAGGAAATGTCTGATATGACAGTCATCTCATTAGGCATTCCGTTGTTTTAAGACGTCCGGGAAGTCAAAGCCATTGGCGCCGGAAACTATACTGTCGTTCATGCGTTTCCCGATATGATACGATACGTACAAAATTACAGTACTGTCTCCATCATTCTTGAGACGTTCGCGACCTCTGTTTCCATGCAGATGTATACTGATGACTGAAGGCATTGGTATTAACGGGTGGTGGTGGTGCCGGGTGAAGGCGGCACATAGCCAGTGAGACGATTGGCCAGAACCGCGTTCGGTCAGTCAGTTCACCCCTTCAGGCCAGTCGACAAGAAAGTTGACGGGTAACCCGAATGCAATGCTGCACCTCTAGTGAGATGGTGTCGGAAAAGTAGCCAGTGGTGTCGGCTCCAGATGATAGAAGGTCTTCAGCGGCAAGTTGGAGGCTCGCGTACCGGCAAGTCTGCGAAAGATGGCGCGTGCGATAGGAATTGTAGGGAGCGGAGTCAAAAAAAGCGCAGACAGCGTGGTTTATTTCAAGAAGAAATGCTCCACGGATTGGGTGGTGGTGTTGGTGCCTGGGGTAGATGGCACTTAGTCAATTAGGCGGTTGGACAGGATCGTGGCAGGACAGGTAGATAAGACTTTGTAGACGTTGTCAGTTTGCACTCTTGGAGAAGGATGAATAGTTGAATGACGGAGAAGGAAATGACGATGAGTTCTTCTGAGGCAAGGTATAAGATAGATTTCCCAGGCGAAGATTGGGGTACAGTTCTCCTCCTTCTTCCTTCTCTTCTCGTACCATTAACCAGGACGGCGTGTGGTAGAGTTGTGTTTTTCTTTTTCTTCTTCTTTTGCTATGAGTTAGAGCGGTGGAGTAGCTCTGCTACCCCAGCCAGGAAATGAAAAAGCTGAGACGGTTGCAACAGCGACTCATCGGAGTCGGCCATCTGGGCCCATTATTTTGGCCAAAGGAGACCGTCAAGCATTCTTGTCCATGGCTATTCAACCATTAGCCCAACAGCAATGGAGGAGGCACATCCTCCTGTATTCAGTGGACCCGTCCATGTAGTTCTACGCCCCAACCTGTTCACCATGCTGCTTCTCTCCTCTCCTCCGCAGGCCTCGCTTAAATGTAGCTTTCATTGCACAGTCTCAGCACATGGCAAGGGTGTCCGGTTCAACTGCGGTGCAGTCGCGGACATCGAACATATCCTGCTTCACTGTTCGCTATGTCAACCGCAACCTGAAACCCTCGAAAGTTACCTGGTAACATCAGTGGAGCACACTTTGTCTCGCAGCAGTTCTACGACCTACAATGCTGTTCCTGAAGTTCATAATAAGTACGGTTCTAATTAATCGCCTGTAGGATGTGTTTATACGTCTGATGTGATATTCATTATACAGTTGAAACTCTGCTGGTGACAGTCAGTCATAGCAGTCACATTTCGCATATCTCCCTATCACGAGTGTGTGTTCGTCATACTCACCCATAGTCCTACAGCACTACGGACTGAGGCAATGTGTCAGGCCTATAGTGGTTAATCACCTCGAGTCATCATCGCTACTTGATGTTGTTGTCGGCCATTGCAGTCATCCCTGACATAGGCTGATTATATTTCAGTACAGCAAAATTTTTGTGGTCACCTTCTCGCGCAAGTTAGTGCAGCGAAGTTTACGTCTCTTCTAAGAATTAGAACGGGATAATCACATTTTAGTAACAAAGTCAGCGGTACATACATTGTTTTTATCACGTGTAGGTTCAGGACCCATGTTACATTATTTATTAGTGGCATCGGCAACCAACTGTAACCTAAGACCGCGGGCAAGTTCCCCTATGGACAATGGAAGCAAAGTTCCACTGGAGACGGTAGATGTCTCCCTTGTCCATTCCCTTTTGTAAATAAAACCATCTTTCCTTGTCCCTCCCGATGAAATGATTGCGTGGGTGCTTCGCTCCTACACTGATTGCCAACAAACCACCCACACATTCCCAACTGACATTCGTTGCTTGGTGTACGAAGTACTATGCTTTATGTGCCGTAATTGAAGCTGTATTTGCCACAAATCCCACGGTTTGTCCGCGTACACTCTGTGACTAGGTGGATACGCACAAAGCAATCTATATGCTGTTGACTCGCGGCCAATGCATTCAGCCATGACAAAGCTATTGGCTTGTACGCTTCGTGTCAACGCAGTACTTGAGTGTGTCTGCTTCCACAGTGGAACACATGCCTTACGCTATTATTACATAGGAGAACTTACAAGAGAAAAAGACCCGTATTGTGACATCCTTCCATAGAGTAAAAGACCCGTATTGTGACATCCTTCCATAGAGTAAAAGACCCGTATTGTGACATCCTTCC
>JARGYV010094264.1:0-14368 GCA_029532675.1 Ornithodoros moubata
AGCCCGCTTCTAATCTTCCATTACCCACGCTAATCCGTGGCCAAACGCCGCCGTGGCTAATGGCCAGATAGGTAAAGGAAGAAGAAGAAGAAGAACTTATGCCGTCCCCCCTGACTAGGGTATAACACTGCTTAAAACAGACTTAAAACAAGCACAAACACAGATCCACAAAAGGAGAAATGCTTCCCAATCACTAAGCCACCACCTCACTTGCAAGGTAGGGGAAGACAGGTATTTTCCTCCTTACGTGCCTCCCTCCAATTCTGCTTTTTTTTTTCTTTTTGGCAATTTAGGGAGAGAACCAGAAGACCGGTTTTTCCCCCTCTCCCAGTCGCATCCCTCCTCTGTACCTCACCACTCCTTCCACCATGCCCCCGAAGGAGAGGTTCCGTCTCACCATTAATTGGAAAATGGATATTGATTCCAAGAAATTAAACTCGCATCCTAATCATGGAGAACCAAACGATGATTTTCGTCTCATCATGGGCTGCCTCACTTATCCACCCAGTACGAAGCGTGGATTAATCGGCAAGCGGTTGCAACAATTCGTGGACAAAAGTGCGACATGTTACGTCGGTATCGCGTTCGAGAAAACATTTCGCTCATCATGCTCAATGCCGGTCATTGTCGTGTACTCCTTAGAAATTATATCAGTGACCACTGTGAGTACATTGTGCACCAACAAAAGAACAGTAAATAGAATATTACAAGTTTAGAAGATTACTTGAAACAAAAGTGTAAAGTGAATGAACAATAAACATATCTGATTTCAAATACTTGTCTCCAGTTAGCGACAGGACATCCAAGGCGGACTATATCAATCGTGTTTGTACACTATAAAAAATTTCAATGGTTGCATTTTCCTCGCTCATCATTTTTATTATCTGTAAGTCAGTCTGCACAAGAGCTCGTCCTCAAAGGCAGTGCTCCTCAATATAACCTTCTTTGTTCATTAGGCCAAATCAAATTAACATAACTCTAACCTATCACAGGAATGAATACGAAGGAAATAATTATCATCAAGTACCATACAAATGTTAGCAGAAACCAGCCGTTTTCGTAACACCCATAGCAGCCCTCTCACCACCTAAGGTGTTTTCCGTCTTGCCCAGTGAGGGGCCTTCAACTCAGAACGACAATAAAACTTTATCTCTGCCTGCGCTGAAGACAAGTCATTAAGCTCTGCAATTTCTAAATAGAAGAAACCTTAAGGTGCTGTTTAGTGGGGGCCTATTCAGCTGTCAGGATGTTTATTGTAGGGATCACGTTGTAGTGAGATTTTGATGTTGGTAGTCATCGATTTATAGGTTTATACATTAATTGCATATAATGTGTGTTGTTGTATGTTATACACTTTTATCCTAATCTTGAATGAAATCCTAATATCTAGTGGTATTAATTTCTTTCCTCGCTGTCATATGCATAATTGACATTCTTCTTCTCATGAGCCATTATCTGACACTGTTTAAAAAAGCACAGTACTCGCACTTTTTTTCGTTCTCCTCGCATTAGCGAAATAATTCTACATTGGTGTGTATCATAGCACACTTTTCCCTTGCAGTTAACTTTGCAATGAGTATCAACATCAAAATCTCACTACAACGTGATCTCTACAATAAACATCCTGACACTGTACAGGCCCCCACCAAATAGCACGTTGAGCTTTTCATCTCTTTAGAAATTGCGGACCTTAATAACTTGTCTTCAGCGCAGGCAGGGATAAAGTCTTGTCGTAATTGTTGTTCTGAGTTGAAGGCGTACTGGGCAAGAAGGAAAACACCCCAGGTGGTGAGAGGGCTGCTATGGGTGTTATGAAAACGACTGGTTTCTGCTAACATTTGTATGGGTCTTAATGATAATTATTTCCTTCGTATTCATTCCTGTAATAGGTTATAGTTATCTTAATTTGATTTGGCTTAATGAACAAACAAGAATATATTGAGAAACACTGCCTTTGGTGACCAGCTTTCGTACACAATGACTTTCAGAAAAAATGATGAGCGAGGAAAACGGGACTATTAAAATTTTTTTATAGTGTACAAACACGGTTGAAGTAGTCCTCCTTGGATGTCTTGTCACTAATTGAAGACAAATATTCAAATCAGATATGTTTATTGTTTATTCACTTTACACTTTCATTTAAAGTAATCTTCTAAACTTGTAATCTTCCGTTTACCGTCCTTTTGTTGGTGCACAATCTACTGACAGTGGTGAATGAAATAATTTCTAAGAAGTGGACGACAAAGACCCGCATTGAGCATGATGGGCGAAATACTTTCTCCAACGCGATACCGACGTAACATGCCGCACTTTTGGCCACGAATTATTGCAACCGCTCGCTGATTAATCCACGCTTCGTACGGCGTGGATAATGGAAGCAGCCAAAGATGAGACGAAAATCATCGTCTCCGTTATTAGGATGCGAGTTTAATTTCTTGAGATCAATATACAGGGTCCTCCAAGATAAAGTTCCGTATTTCAAATCGGACGTAAATGAAAAATACAGCAGCCTGCTAACAAAACCTTATGTCAGAACACGCGTTTAGCGGCTATAATTCCCTAACTCACCAAACAAAAACAAAAAACAGGATTGGAGGGAGGCATATAAGGAGGTAAATACTTCCCCTACCTTGCAAGTGAGGTGGTACGTGGCTTAGTGATTGGGAAGCATTTCTCTTTTTGCGCATCTGTTTTTGTGCTCGTTTTTTTTTTTTTTTTCATATCGAATAATCACTATAGCAATGGTAAGCAGTGTTAAGTTGGCTAATGTTATTGATATTAAGGATACTCAGGTAGGTACGACAAATCTCTACATAGAACTTGAATATTGGGTTTTGAAAAAGTTAATAATGAGATTATGCAGGACGTCGCTAGCTGTAATTACGAGCAATCATGTCAACCTGTATTTGAACAATGCAGAGATGTTATGGTTTGTGCTGCAATTGGAGACGACAAGGATAGCCATAGGGTTTGTTTGTGTGTTTGATGATTCAATGTCTTGTTTGCTTTTTCTCCCTGCACATTTACCATTGGTGTTCATAAGCAGTCTTGCATGTAGTTAAGTTGGCTAATCTTATTGATATTCAGGCTACTTAGGCTCTTTTAATTTTCATTGGTAACAAGAATGTGTTGTAAGTTGTGCATAGTTTGTTTATCAGTGCCACAAATATCTACATGCAGTTAATATTGTGTTTTGGCAAAAGTGAATAATGAAATTGTATTGGATGTCACTGTCTGTGATGATGAGTAATCATGCCTTAACGGTGCTTTTGAACAATGCATGTTATCATTCGTTTCACCGATTGGTTAGATTGAGATGAGAAGCATAGCCTTGTATGGTTCACTTGTGTGTTCGACGATGTGAGATTTACTGCATGCTTTTTCTCTGTGTACGCTTTCCATCAGCTTTAATAAGCAGTTTTAGATCTACTTTTGTGTCTTGCGAGAAGGGGAGAGATGCGCTTCCCTTGGGGAAGAGAATAACCTCCTCCCTCCTCACGCTGGCCTGTCGCTGTCTTACCCCTGTTGCTGTACTGTCTTGTATGCTTTTTATTTCTGCACGTTTGCCGTTGTAATAAACAATTTTGCATCGGCTTTTGTGTCTTGGGAGAAAGGGAAGGATGATTCTCCCTTGGGGAACGGAACGACGCCCCTCCCTCCTCAAGCTCGCTGGTCTGGGTGCTGCGAACTGAACACCATGTATAAGAAAACGCTAGCAACTAGACAAGGTCCTTTACTACTAGAGAAAGGAAAGAGCAGCAAGAAGGTGGAGCATCAAGTACTTAGTAGTAGTACATTAGGCCTTAGTGCAGCCTACGATTGCCTATAGGTGGACCCGTGGGCTAGAGGTCTAGAATTGGTGGTGATGGGGGCGACCTCATCTTACAAAAATCACCTTGTTTACTAATATTTCCAGAAGATTTCCAAAATGATTTCCAGCCGTCTCTCTGCTCAAGAACTAAAATTCATCGAAGAGAATTAAGACGGTTCTAAAAAGCATGATCCTATGTTCCAGGAACACTCTTCAGGCTAATCTGGCTCCATGTACGAAAAGCCTGAGTTTGGGGAAAATCAGGCCGAATATCTATTGATGCCTGTGATTGTGAGATATATTTCATGACAGTGTTGACTTCACTACTGCCGCCATAAATTGAAAAAGCGTGCACCGACTTTTGTTTATTAGGGAATTGGTCAAATGAGACGAACGACCATACCACGTCACCACATAGTACTCTGAGAACTAATCATGGTTCGCAATACTATGGCTGTGTTACCTGATTTGCTGGAAATCATTTGCGGTGCTCCTTGACATCCTGTCAGTAAGCAATTAACACGTTGTCAAACAACTGAATGAATTGAACAATTGAAAACAATTGAACAAATGAGAAAATCGTATCATTTTTATTCATGATTGGTTCCGAGAGTGTGCGGTGAAGCACGTTCGTCGTGCAGTGCAACCACTAATTTGCTCCGTCTACCCTTACTTTCACAGGGCTCTTAATATCCCAGCGTGTCAATAACGGGGAGTTACTACCAGGAGCCCTGGACCGTCTCATGGACAGATGTACGCGTACTAGTGAGCCTCTGAGCAAGTGCTTTAGGGCCGGTTAGTGAACATTCATTCTGCTTCTTTCTTTATACGAACACCATACGCGTCTTTTCGCTACATGCAGAGCTCGAGTTACATGCGAGCACAGGGCTCATTTTGTTTATTAAAAACTCAGTATTAACGCGTTTGTTTACAGGGGGCATTTATGGTCGGGTGGACCTTGTATGATCCAACGTGGGCAACTATTGGTTGACTAATTAACTAAAATTGATTTGATATCAGACTACATCCACACTTTATTGAATGCCTGTTCTGTCGGAAAAAACCCTCAATGTGCCATGCGCAACATAAAGATGCACAAAGTTCTATCGGTTGCATATGCAAATGTGAGCAAAAATTAATCAGCAACTGGAAAGAATCAAGAAAGTAGACGTTTCTAATTGCAGGTGACCTTTTACGGCTGCCAAGATTTTACCGTAATCAATAAATAAAATATCCGCCGTGAATGGCCTAAATCATTTTGCCGATGCTTACTAAGCGAACAGTCTATCACGAGTGTGGAGCGTGCTAAGCCATATATGCAGGGTGTCCACCAGTACGCGGAACGGAATTCCCAAAATATATTCCGATAATGCTACGCGCACGCTGTCTGAGAAATGTCTGTCTCACGCGAGATATACGCGTGAGAGTATATCTCCATGAGAACACACGGTGGGCGTACGCCATTTCTGTGCACTGATGCAGTGCACAGAAGTCCCAAATTGTCCCAGAAATGACGCATGCCCACCGTTTTTCACCAATCAGGTAAGTGAACGACATCATTCGGAATGCGCATTGGTCATTGTCGTGCTATGCGGTGAGGTTCTTTTTTAAGAGTGTACACTCGGATACATTGGTTTCGATTTAGGGGACACTCTGTGTATTGTCATCAAGTAGGAAGGCTACATACGGAGGTAGATATTTGTCTGACAGGCGATTTCCAACATGATGTTCGGCTTCCGTAGGTGATGTACGAGTGAATGAACAACCTGCACTGACCTCCTTGCACGTCGTATGGTTGCGACGTCACAATGACATTGCACGAACGCTGCATACGTTAAACCCCAGCTGGGACGATGAACGGCTTTTTCAGGAAGCACGGTATGACAATATATTCTACATTCGTGGTGTTTTGTATGTAACTTTAGTCCGTCAAGTAGATAATAGAGACAAATACATAACAAATAAGGATGTGCACGACATAGGGAACCGTTGGTAACCGACTGGACAGGCAACCGTACTGCTCCGCTGCGTCAGTGTACATAGACGGTGCGTGCGGTATAATAAAACTGCTTGCACGAAAACTTGTGTCATGTCTAAGTTGAGGGAAAATAATTGAAATTGGGAGTAGGCGCTATTTCGCACAGGCGCTATGCGAAGTCTCTACTGCTTGCAGCCTATAGCATTTTGCTTCAGCTTGGATTCAACCTTTTTAATGTATCTGTTTCATCATTGTACACGTTTGTATATGGGCTGTTCCGCTTGTTTAGATGCTTTTCCACTGTTTTCGAATTACACTGCTGTCTGTGCTGTATGGACTTTTTCTCGGTTACGCAATTAGACGCATATGTCGGCACAGTTCTGAGCAAAGTATGCCCTGGTCTCATATCCCAAGCAACATACCGCCAGCCCAGGCCGGCAAACCGCTCGGTAAAATAACGATACACTACGACCACCA
Source organism: Ornithodoros moubata (assembly GCA_029532675.1). NCBI lineage: Eukaryota > Metazoa > Arthropoda > Arachnida > Ixodida > Argasidae > Ornithodoros > Ornithodoros moubata. The sequence continues at coordinate 6,267 of JARGYV010094264.1, forward strand.
TCCATGTGAAGCAGCCTTTTCTGTGAAAGAAATTTATTTCGACTCAGTATTCGCGTACACTTAATGTCAGAAGAAATGAAATATAACAACAAAAATAAATTATAATGATGTAGGGAGATTCACCACTTGTGGTGGGGGACCCTACCCCATTACCACGGTGTGCGAAGTGGGAGTGAAGTTTAGTATGATCAGGGCTGGCTTTCAACTGCGTTGGCCTTGACGGCTTTAGTTTTCTACAGGGAACCAAGTAGCCCGGCGTCAGTGACGTATTTCACCAAGTGTCGAAGCGCCTGTCGATGTTCGACAGTGCTGGTGTATGGTGCCAAGAGTGCTCCCAGTGTAAAGGGCCTTTTTTTAGTCGTGTTCGAAGCATTTCTCTTTCCGTGGCATATAACTGTATAAGAATAGTTCTACACATGAAATTTTTGTGACTGTTGCAATTGGATCTTCATAACACATGTAAAGTCAGCATCAAAGTAGTTCAAAACATACAGCACGGTATAACTGGTACGTAGCACACAAATCATGAGTTGTCAACAGCTAAGAACAGCACCTTGTAATCAATAACTCGGAATAAGCATGGATACCGGGTATCGCTGCTATGCGTGCTCTAGCAGGCTCCGAAAGAGAGTACCACACTCCTTAAATATGTAGAAGTATATGAAGCTAAGACCATCCATGTGCTTTCGAAAATTCCACTCTTACGTAGGCTGCCCATGTATCTAGATACTATCACAGCTATGGAAGATGATTCAAGGATTCCCTCAGTATCTTACAACGATAGATAAGGTGTCTTTAAACTACGTTAATAACGTTAATAGCGTTATTTTATCATTGAGTGTATATCTACGTAATATATAAAGGGTGGAGCTCCTGGTATCTGAATCAATACAACAGCGCGAAACTAACATTGAGTATACTCGAGATAATGGCATACAAACAACAGACGACAGTGTGACATCACTAATGTGTTCTGGCGTGTGTACACAGTCGTTCTTGGAAATACATAGCGAGATAAACTCCGTACTCATTCTTCATTGTCTTTGAACCATTGCTAGTTGTAGGGATCTTTACTCTGAGGAGTTTTCCGTCAAACTGATCTTTTCCTTTCTTTTTTTTTTCGTGCAGTCGCATAGTAGCAGCTCAGTTTCAGATCATCGCCTACACGGAATGGCTGCGTGTCGTGCTGGGTCCTCAAGTGATGGCTTACTTTGGAATCACGCCATTGGAAAATGGATTCAGCGTGTACAATCAGAGGCTGGACGTCACAGCACTGACGGAATTCGCTACTGCTGCCTTTCGAGTGGGACACACCTTTATCCAGAACTCTTTCTTGTTGTGAGTTATACGCAGTCATAGACCCACTCTGAAAAACATCCCCGCATAACGGGCTCAGAGTGATGGCGATTTTTGCTTACTCGATTTTTGAAAATCATAGTAAATTACCATTGCTCCTTGTTGCTTGTGAAAAAAAAATAATATTAATATAAGGATAGTACTCCATTTATGCTCGGGATTGACTACTCCGGAGATGATGGAGCACCAGCTAATCGTGAAGCGCAAAAATAAAAACAATAAAAACAAATATGTTAAATAACTAAATAACAAAAAGAACGAAGATAAGACAGAAACTACGATTGTTACTCAGCCTATTATGCGAGAGAGCTCGTTCTTGAGATTACTAAGGCAACGCAGCTTAGAAACAGAGCGTGTCGTTTGGGCACCGCATGCACTCTTAAAACAGAACCGCATAATACGTTGTTCACCAATCGCCGTTCCCAATTTTCACTAACCTCATTTGCTGAAAACGGTGGGCGTACGCCATTTTGCGGTTATGGTTGTAAGTGATGTTGTCTGAGGTCCTGCAAGCGACCATTTGCCCCGAAATTAAATTCGAAGAAATCCGACAGCAGTCCTGGCGAAGGCTGCGCTGCCTGCTAAACGTCCGTGTCTAACCTAGCAATTTCCCCCAATAAGCGTTTTTTCTATTACTCTCAAACTACTGTCGTCCGTCCTTCACTTTTTTTTTTTTTTTTTGCCTGAATATTTCCGCGTCCATCGGTCCTTCTGTTCTACAGTTCCTATACAGGGTGTATCCAGACTCTAGTAAAAAAAAATTAAACTGCCTTCGGAAAGGAAAACAAAGTTTTAATTCGTGGTCCTCCGGCGTACGTCAAAAGATCCGCAGACAGTCTAAATTGTCCGCAGTCCTACCCTGTGGCGTCGCTAATGACCACAGTTGCCAGACAGGGTTTGTTGTACACGTTGGCATCGGGATAAACAACAGTCAATGACCTACACCGGCAGAGCGCGCGGGAAAGCTAATATGCTAGCAGTTCGTTTGTTCTCTTAGTTAAGGGCACATCCCCTAGCAGCACATTGTATTGTAGTCGGGTGCATTTGGGGTGATAGGCGGGTCTTATCTCTTTGTCGCTGCATCTCTTCCGTGCTGCAAACTACAAAAGCAGCTTTGATCAAATCGTTCACCAGCTAATGCACCTGACTTTCTTTGGCAGGCAGACCGCACGCCTCCCCCTGTTAACGATACACCACCACCACCACCACCACCACCTGACTTTCAGTAAATTGTGCTGCTTGAGTTTTAGTCCTTCCCCTAGTAGCAAAATGTAATGAAAGTTGGATGCATTAGGGATGGTCGTCAGGTGTCTTATCTGTTTTTCGTTAGGTTTCTGGCGTGCTGCGAAATACAAAAGCAACTTTGATCCATCCGCCCACCCCTTTTGCACCTGAGTTTCAGTGCAATGTGCTGCTAGGGAAACTACAGCCGCAATCGTTATGCTAGTCCGCTCAAAATCATTTCCGTAGTGCAGCGACAATATTTGAAATAAATTAGCAAATATAGCTGGTTAGCTGTGCCCACTGCATTACCGCAACAGCTTTTTTTTTACGAAACTGCTACAGTAGATTGCTTATCAGCACTTTTGCTTATCTGCTGAGAGCCCCTGAAGGTCATTGGCTTTCTCTACCCACAACAACCCTAGTAGCACAATGTACTGAAAGTCAGGTGCATTAGGGGTGGACGGGTTGATGAAGATTGCTTTTGCAGCTTGCGGTATGTAAGACAGGCAGCGATAAACAGATTAGCCACCTGACGACCACCCCTACTACACCAGACTTTCAGTACATTGTGCTACTAGGGAACTTTGGCAAACAATCAAACTTGTGTTTCTACTTTCGCTACTATGCGAAGAAGCTCCTGCAGTGATTCAGTGGGTAGACCTAAGTAGATAACTGGCTGTCGTTGACTTCAGCTGTTTTCGTGAGACTACAGAATTTATTTTGCGTTTGGCAATGGAGTTAATTTTGGTTTGAATGACACAAATGCATCGCGCGCTTTACACTTTCGTAAAAGGGAAAGAAAGACTGTTTGCACTGAACATTTCAGACTTAAGTTCTAAAATATTAAATTTCACACAATTGGAAGCTAAGAACAGCTATCCTAGGCGATGGCAAAGAATAGTACCACCGACCTAATAATTTTTCGACAAGTGTATACCTTATCCGATCTTTTTTTTTTTTTACTCGGTTGCCGGTTCATCCTTCATACAAATATCTTCAACGTATTCTCAACTTTTTTATGTCCAAGCTCGATACCAAGCGTATTGCTGCTTAATTAATTTGATGTGGTCTACTGTTCGTGACCAGCGAGTGTGGAAGTAATCCTTTAGTATCACTTACTTATCTTACTTCTTCTTCTAGCAACAACAACACGGGAAGCAAAGATCACTTCTTTCCTTTAAAAGAAAACTTCTTCTTCCCGTCCCGGCTGTATAACGGACAACTGGATCCGATCCTATCTGGCCTTACGTCACAAAGCGCCCAAACACGTGATCGGTAAGAGAGGCTTTTGTGTGGGTCACATGGGATGAAAGGATCGTCTACGGTTCACACGCTGCCCTTCAGCTTTCCTTTAAAAATGTATCTAAGGTTAACAGTGAATCGTTGCCTTCGTTCGCACAAAGAAAAAGAAAAAACGAAGAAGAAAGAAAAAAAAAAAAAAGGGAAAAGAAAAGCCCGGTTGTCTTGAAATGTCTTTGTCCTAATCGGAGAGTACACTATGTAGGTAACAAGAATAATTTTTCAAAGAACAGCAGCACCCATATGTAGCGTGCTGCTGTGCATTTCGGCGAATGTTATTTCTGCGCACTTATATCGTGTGGCAGACTGAGTATCCCCGAACAATTGTTTGCTAGTTTGACTTTCTTTCTATTCGAGCACGAGGAACGATTCCAATGGTATGTGCCAGAGCTGTATTCCTCCTGTGGTCTTTCAAAGGAGCGATCCTGTGCTATAATGTACAAAACTCTGTATTACCGTAAGCCGTGTACACAAATGAAATTTAACCGGCCTCGGTGGACAGCCTGTCAGTCCTATTCCAAAGTTGTATGCCCAGTAAATATTAGATACAGCTGCGACTCAGCAGAAGATATGCCATCTTATGCGAGGCATGTTGAGTAGCTCGTGTCGTGACTTCACCGCCATTGGAGAAGAGAGACCGCCATGATCATTGGGGAAGAGAGAGGAGGGAAGGCAGTATACAATTAACGGACTAGCCACAGTGATACCACTCCCGCATGACTATGGTTGTCTTGCATGGTAGTGCTCCCCGGTGAAGATACTTGTATTGCTTCCTGACAAGATGACACTTTCCCTCGAATTCACCAATTTAACTTGACTGGAAAGAGCGCTTTGATTTGTAGAAGGCAGTCCGGAGCTGGTGCTGGATTCGAGTCGAGCTGCTGCCGTGTTTTTGTTTTATAAACATGTCTTGATCTTAAGTTCGTCAAGGCCGCGAGCCTACGTGCATATGGGTCCAACATTTGCCTGTACTTTTTTTTCTATATCACATTTTTACACGTGAAATATGACACAGTTCTCAAACATTTTTCACTTCATCACATTACAAACTAGTACCTTGCAAGTAAGGTATCATCTATGATCAGAACAGAACTATGCGGTACACATTGTTTGAAATGCCGCCGATTAAGCAACAGAAGGATCACGCGCAACGGCGACGATTGGTGCGCATTGCTGCGGGGAATGGATGCATCTTCAGTCTCAAGGGAAATAGGTGATCCGTTTCGACAGCTGATCATGACAAGCGGCAAGAAATAGGCGCCACGCTTTACCGAGAACACCACCACTTAGGTACCAAGACACTTCTTGTGTACATTGTCACTAGGCACAAGCACATCTTCGAGCGCAAAAAGACTGACGTGTCATTGCTCAGACTGAGGGCAGAAACATGGAGACAGAAACGAATTTAATTCGTATCAGTGGGTGTCCTTCCGCGATTGGAAACGATTAGAAAAATGCTGGTGCAGTGTAAAGTAGTGACCCAGGGTCCACCATTTTCCCGTGTATTTCTGCCTATCTCTAGCGTCAAATGCCAGGGGCCGCCGTCTTGTACCCTAGTGCGCTACCAGTCCAACCAATTCAATCTATAGCTCATCCCCGTCCTCTCGATCCGTTTTAAACAGTGAACATTGCGACTTGAAGTACTTCACCATTGCAGCAGCGTACGTGTCACTTCGTTCATTTTTGTCTCCTTAGATACACACGATACATCGATTCTAACCACTTATGATGTCTATTGTTTACACCGAATCAGAAGGACAAGGATGAATTATAGACTCGGTTGGGTGAATCGTCTGGATTAATAGCGCACCGCAGGGCACAAGATGACTACCGCCGACATTTGGCGCTGGGAATAGGCGAGCTTGGGCAATCTGAGCAGAAATGAAAGGAGGAACAGGAATATATCTGTGTGCCTCCAGCATTGAGCCAGCCCGTAATAAGGTTCCTGCCCCTTATAATTGATGAGGGGCATGCATGTTCTGTAAGAAGCACGACATGCACGGCTATCGACATGGAGTCCGAAGGCGAGCGGACCAGTGCAGCACACACATCCAGCGACAGCACAACAAGGGCCACATGTAGAATAGCACTTCTGCAGAAGAAGCCTACACTCGAAATCAGGCGCATGCAGATGGAACACAAGATCAATACTGACATTTTGAACATCACAGAGCACTTTGCTCTTGCAGAATTGGAAAAACATCAGTGATGTTTATGCGTGCGGGAAAGAAAAACCGCTCCAGGGAGAACTGCACAGATATTGAATGGGTGTTTCTTTATAATTTTATTTCATACACTAGAAGATGGATGATATAAAAACATTTTATGAAACACATTTCCGAGACGTAGCAAAACAAGAGCTACAAAATTATGCAGCTCGCACACTGTTTGCTTCGTAAACGGTGCGGTGTATGAAACTTGCCGTCCTTGGTGTAACAACATATTTCATGAAAGGCCACACCACTTGCTCCGTAGACGAATTTCACTGCGAACAGCCTACGTACGCTGTCTCAAGTCACACGCAAGGTAGCTCGTGACCTGACTTGTAATTTGGGAAACTTCACCAACCCAAGTTCAGCGCAAGATGGCGATTCAAGTCAAGAATGGTTTGTGAAGCGCAGTCGCGTAGTACTCAAGACGCTCGCGAGCCAAGTCCAAGTCAATTTAGATTTGTGAATTCGGCCCCTACTGTCTTCATCGTCGTACGCAAAGTTGTCATAAACAGCGTTTCCGAAAGGAAGACGCTCTCTGTACAAAGAAAACAAAATTCCATTTGTCGCTCTCATCAGCTGGTGTTGTTCCGAGCATGTTGCTATAGGGATGTCCGTCTCTTTTTATTTATTTTCAGAGTGTAAAAAATTAGAAAGCTACAGTAATCTCCCTATACCGGAGATCAGTGCAGTCTCGAGCAGGCTTCGATATCCACGCAAACTAGTCAGTGTATCATGCATCAATCGCACATGTCAGTCCGCAAAAACCACGTTCTCTTCAGTCAGTTTGTTCCTCATGCCTTTCCAGTTTCGTGGTGGCAGCTGTGACCAACCACTTGTACCGCCTGAGAAACGAATCACTTGGCTTGGATCTCATTGCCATCAACCTTCAGCGAGCCCGAGACCATGGCATTAAAGGCTATGTGGACTACGTTCACTACTGCACAGGGATTACTGTAACGACCTTTGACGACCTACGTAAATTCATCCCTGGTGACATCGTTGACTTGTACACACAGCTCTACGAGTAAGTGATCTTCAATATACTTTCAAGCCACTACTGTTGCGGGGCATTGAAGCAAAAACTACGCAACTCCGTAATTAATACGGTTAAATTAACCAGTGCCAACGATCGTGTTTGGAACTAACTGTTGTTAACAAAGCTAACTGTAAAATATAAGTAGCTTCCGTGTCTGCATTTCACAAGAGTAATGTTTGCAGTCTTACTGCAACGTTTATTCTAAATAAGATTCACATTTCGAAATAAATAGTTATGTACACGTAGCGGTGAATTTGATATATAAGCTGTGTTACGTCGCGACGAGCTTCTTAGATCTCACTGAGTGTGCAGAGTTATATCTGTTATGCAAGAGTATCTTTTGGCTGATCTCATTTTGTAGCAGGCGAGATAAATAAAGTCCGAGAGCACCCGAAGGTGCATCTTCACAGTAATTCGCTAGGAAAAGTAGAGATGAACAGCAATAGATAAAGCACGCAAAGCACGATAAAGCGCGATAAAGTAAGTAATTTCGAACATCGCTTTATGCATAATAATTGCGACTGCAATGAAATATTTCTGTTTCTGGGGCAATTCCATAATGCGTATGCAAAATTTTCCCATTTTAATAACGAAACTACACATTTTGCGATGTTTTGAGGACTGTGACAACATTAGAACTTCCGTATTTTATCCGAGAGAGGTGATGTGCTCGACGCTTGCCCGACACTGGTTCTGTATGCCTGCTGACAGGCATTAGGAGCACATAACGTACCTGACGCGTACCTCTCCCGTGTTCTAATACAGTTCGTGCCTTTGTTGTGGCTGTTCATTCGTCATTCTCAGCCACAGGCCTTCTCAATTGTGGTTCATATTCTCTCTAGTATTTGCGATTATAGATCATCATTCACGCCTCGCTCGTGTTCACCTTTACGCAAGGGGATATGGAAGTGCTGCAGCAGTGAAACAAGCCATATCCATCGTCGCCACTTATTTCTTGTTGTTGTCTCTTAAGA
>JARGYV010094272.1:0-11120 GCA_029532675.1 Ornithodoros moubata
AAAAAAAAAAAGTCAACTAGTATGTTCTCATCTGTTGCACCGGATCATAGAAACAACACTCGGAGAGCCACCGTGATATTTTGCAAAGCCACCTTTTATTTTCGTCTTCAATTTCCTGTGACGCGTGTTTGGTGTTTCCTAATGAGCTTTTAACGAGCGTTGTATAGCACGCACCGCTGGTATGCAACGCTGTAATTAACGGAAGGTAACACGGGGAACAAAAAACGGGATCTTGTAAGAAGAGCCCAAGGAAGGCGGCCACCACAAAATCGAAAAACCTTCCACGTGTGCCTCCTGTCCGTGTAGAAGGTGCTATTGACATAAGTGGACAGGGCCATGCCCTATTGATTTCCCTCGACTCTTCAGTCCGAGCTTCGTGTTTATTATTTAGTTTTCATTCTTCTCTTGTTGGCAGTTGTGAATCATAGTCAATTGTGTCTCGTTCAGCTTGACATAAACTACAAAAGCGGGTACCGGTATGCACGACGATATGCTTGGATGCTTCAATAGAGATTGAACTGTGTATTGTAAAGGTCGCTCTGCCACACTAAGCGTCTCTATGCGGAGAAGCACGCTTGCCGTATTTGTCCAACGGGAACACGGAATCAAAGTACCGCTTTCTTGCTCCCATGGCCATCTGATGGGAGATATGAGAGAGAAGGAATAATAATAAGGAAAGGAAGAGAGTATAAACCCAGGGCAGTGCAAAGGAGTTTAACAGAACGTGTTATTCAACGTACAAGACTACGTGCAAATATATGTACATTTAGTAGGGCTAGAACATATTGATATCATCCGTCTTTGTCCTAGATGGTTAGATGGTAATATCGATATTTCTCAACAAAACTAATAATGACACATATATATATATATGGGTCAAATATCGCGTAATGAGTAATATTTTACCGACGTACACATCGATCATGTTGGGTCCTTATTTATTTCCGCAAAATTATCAACTTTCTCAAGTTACTGGAATGCGCATGCTCGGTGCCTGGGTTTCCTTACTTTTTAAAACGAAAGCTTACATAACTTTTTCCTTTTTTATCGTTAATGATACTGCTGCCAGCTGAACAATCGTCATAACAGAATATGTTGCATTAAACTGTAATAATAACAAACATGTCTCAAGTCTAATGTTTACAGTAACACGTATGCGGTTCCGGTTGAATATAAATGGAAAGTATTTTTTTTAATTAGATTCTTTTTTTAGCTAGGGTTCTTAATTTTATTTTTTAAATGTCTAGTACTGCTCGTCATGGATCGGACAACAATGTTGCTCTTTGGTTGAATATTTTTGTGCGCCCTTCTTTGGTTACGAACTGTTTTTACTGTCACAACACGTCACAATCATGCCATAAAGGGCGACTGGAATGTGTTAGTTGCAGAAATCTGTAGGCTTTACACATTGTCATCATAAGCTGTAGAGGCATGCGCAAAATGCAGCCGCTGCTTCAGGGACGTGAAGGGAAATGGCAACATAGTGCACCTTCTGTCATCAGTAGCGTTAGATATAAGGACGCGAATTTAGATGTTCGACTGAACGCCTTTAGATCCTGTCGTGTGTGTCCGTCCTCATCTTGTCCGTGTTCTCCTGTTTTTTGCCAATACGCATAACTAGTACGACGATTTTATTCTTTCGAATTTAGCTGAAGAGTTCCGTAACAAATGCTATGCTCGAGCCCTCTTCGGGAAATACCACGGTTATCATAACGTATTTTTCTTTATTTTTATAGTAGCGTGTTTGTCTCCATGATCTGTTCCCGGTTTATCTATTCATTTGTTTCTTGCATTTGTAAGCAGTGGTAGCGTCAATCCGAAAAGGGAGCTGAGTTAGTTTCCGGATAGTGTCAAAGGTTCGATAGGAACCGAATAGATCAGGACAACCGCTCACTGTATTATGATAGTAACCGTTATATGCAATCAAAAAACTAAACACGAGAGCATCAACGGTGCCTGAAGCTGCCATCCACTCCTGCATATCTTTCTCCCTAATGTCCCGTTCCGCAAGAATGCTGCGCGCACGCATTCACCTACCCGGTTTGCGCCTCGTGCGTTATGTACATAACTACAACTGCTGTGGAAATACTAGGACGAAAGTGCGGAATGGAAATTACGGTTCGCGATTCGCACACTGGAGCGTGACAGTGCGACTTGACTCAAGGTGTCTGGAATTCCGGGCGTGCCAGAAGTTTGGTATGACGTTTCTTGATCTTGCGTGCAGCAAACTTGACGAGCAGTGATCGTTCGGAAACTTTTTTCCCCTCTGTGTGTAACAGTGGCTTCCTGCCTTCTCTCACCCGTGGCTATGATGTTTTATGCTCCTCTACTACGTTATGGTGGGTCGAGGAAGGGTTTGCTATGAAACGCATGGCGCTATGGTTAGGCGCAGACACAGGTGAGCAGAAGAGAGGAAAGGCTAATGTTTGGTTGCTCTCGTGCTTGTGGATAGGGTGTAAGAATTTTCATTAAATTTTCCACGATTAAATTTTCCACGATGAATTATTAGGGACAGTATTGCAAACATAGGACAAAACTACAGTGTAATGCGCTGTTTTTATCCTTTAAAATAGCGGTGGGGACGGTTGTAACAACGTTTCGCTGTCGTTGGTTATATTTCAATTTTGTTGTTTTCTTTTTCGCACACACACATTTCGAGGCAGCGTCAATTCCGGTACTCGAGCTTTGTTCTGTTCATGTATACGTAGTGCGGATAATAAAAGGATAAAGAGTCAGTTATATGTTAGTACTAGATATAGTGGGTTGACTGGTATGGTATTTACCTTGCAATTTGTGCTCTTTTCCCCCTTGGTATGATAATACTAATAATAATCGACGGCTCTATGTCGCAGGCCACCGGAAGAGAGCATTGAAAAATCAAAGAATGTGACTATGACGAAAGCTTGTACAGTGTGCGCTTCTGTACACATCCACGTCCTACGTTAGTCTTTGCACACACTACAACAAATAATCCTGACCAAAGAAGTTGTCAAGAAGAAGGTGCTCAGAGAGTTAAGGCGTTGTATGAATTCATGAACCATTGAGTCTGAGCTTCCATGATACTAGCTTACGTACTGTACTCACTTCGGGCAGCACTAGTCCCGCGAAGAACGTTCCTAACAAAGCGAATACCATGTTCACTGGTATGCTGTACTGAAATAAGCAGAGATTGGTTTGATTCATAGCGTACCGTTGAGTGTTTTATAGAGGAATATATACCGTCATAGTAACTTCACATACAGTAGTTGTTGTACTAGTTGTAGTACAGTAATCGTTGCGTCACAGTACCCGGACCCCTTTCTGAGAGCTAGTCTCAATTTATACACTTACAATTGCAATACAAATAGAAACACACTTTATTTTCTTTTCAACAACACCAACATACTCTATGTCGGCTTTGCACGCTTCAACTTCAGAACAAAAGAAGCTCAGATATTTCATGTCACGACATCCCTGCAATTTTTCACGCTTCATTTTCCAAATGAATCAAATTACACGTTAACCACCGACATGTCCGTTTGCGCAACGCACTCTGCTTTCGTCAACACAAGGATCAAGAGCAGAAGAGAAGGACAGCAGCCCGTGTGTAACCGTGAATAAATTACTTGGCGCAGGCACGAAAGGGTTACGCAATGATGGAGAGATTCGCAGAGAAATTAGCTGGAGTGTTTCCGTCTTTTGGAAGAGGCTAATCTTAGAGAGAGCGACGGGGGAGTTTACGTGAGTTGCACGAAATTGGGTTAGGAGTCGAGTTAGGCCTTCCCAGGCAGCCAATCAGAGCACACGGGACGTTTACGGCGCCGAAAAGGCAATGATTTAAGGCAGCAGGGTGCGCCACTCAGCGGTGTTCGACTGAGTGGAGGAGGTTTTACGATTAATTTATCGTCCCCGTCCTGACAGTAACCCGGTTGTGTTCGGATGCAAGACTCCCCTTGCCTATCAGAAGATTTGGATTTACAGCAACGTGAGGAGACCGAGAGCAATGGGATGCTTTCTTTCTTTTTCTCGGGACACATGATAGAAGGACCGCATAGAGTTGTTTAATTAGATCACGTAGGCGTGATGAGAAATATCTCCGACTATTAATTTTACCTTTCTCATCATTAATAAGCATATTCTCACCTTCGTACGATTTTATGTCTAATAAGTAGATACGGTTATTCAAGTGTCAGTTTTTTTTTTTTTTTTTCATTTGTTCCCATGCGTTTTCACAAGATCTGCTAAGGGTAGTCAGTATTAAAGGGATCCTGACCAGTAGGTATGTCGCACACTTGAATGCTGAGGAATAAAGACGTATATGATGGCCCCGTGCTGTATGCAAAACATTTTTCCTCTGTGCCCCCGCGAAGTATTAAAAAAAGAATTGAAAAACGAAGTGAAAAGTGGCTTCGCTTTTCCCCCTCACGCTCACCTCTCCTCCGCAAATCTCTAGAGAACATAATGTGTCTTCCCTTGTGTGTGACGCCATTGTTTTCTGTAAACTCTACGGGACAATCGTTCCCAGCGGAAGGTCCGGTAGACTCTGTATCGCAGTCTCGATGAATTTGGATATTTTTTGATGAATTTGGAACTGTGTATATTGTGAGTTCCTACAATCTACAGCTTCTAAGGCATGACTTCAAGTTCTCCATGTACTAAATCGATCCTAAAACACAGTAAATAAGTGTTCGTTCGTGACATATGAGAATGTACACGGCGTATTTGTTCTGCCACTGTAACCAGTTATGTGACGTTAGCATAAAGAAAGATAAAAGCTGATAACACGCTTTACTATTTGTTTATATTCCCACACATGTTCCTGTACTGCTAGCACTATTACGCACTGCTTTTCCAAAAAGAGATACTTGTTGCATCTTACATGCTTGCGTAACTTTCCGACAATGTGGATTGTGTAAACCTCATTCATGTGCTCTCATACACCAAGACTTTGACTCTGATATGTTTTATAGTGATGACGAAATGGGGACGAGGGACATGAATGAAAATGAGGATGAGGGAGTGGACCTACTACATGCTTTATATTCCACGGTTATCTCCTTCTGTGCCTGTGCTCATGAAAATGATTACATTTTATTTCAACTGATCTTGGTACTGGTACCGGAAAACATTTGATAGATAGACAACTGAGCAGTGTAGTGGATTATGTAATATACGACACGATGGAAAGAAAGTTAGTACAGGACAAAGCGAAAAAGTCGCTGTTGAAGAAAACCTGTGCTGGTGCGACAAAACCCGGTCTTGAAATGCAGAGGAGTCATACAGATATCAATACCGGGACAAACAAAAGTATTATATGAGGACTGTATAAGAAAATTGGAACGTTTGAATGATTAGCAGGTTGTGCCAAAAAAGGAAGTCAATCATGGACAGCGGGTGAGAGCATTACTTTCGTATTTTTATTAGTCTATTTGTACAGAAATAACACATAAGCCAGTGATCACAGACATTCCAAAATATTTTGGTACGCCTATACCTTCCACAAGGGCCCACAACAAGCTTGCTCTAAGGATTTTCAGTTTTATGAGATCTGGTTAGATGGTGGCCGGAGTTCCGACGTGTTGTCTGTTATCTTCGTGGCCAAGCTCAAGCTTCCTTCGTGATGGATTCCAAATCATACATGTATGCAAACTACGTTATAGATGTAACAATTGAATGACAAAGCTATTTGAAGCATGAAGAAGTATCAGACTTATGCGTCGTTCTAGATGCAAGACCAAGTGTCCTCAAATACTTTGCGCCCGTCCCCTTGTCCAGGGGTGAACAAATCTAGCAGAGACGTCCAGTGGCCCTGAACGCCTGTCCTGACCTTGCTCATAAATCGAAATCAGAAAGGCTTGAGTAGTCTGGGTCCGCTTCTTGATGATCTGTTCATTGTTCGGATATCAAGGTGTATAAAACGAGCGCAAAGTTTTGCTCCAAAGCGCAAGTTTTGTTCCTTGTGGCGGCGTTCACAAACGGAGGAGTCTCACAAATCGAGTTTTCATAAAACGAGGGTTGACTGTATTTAGCTTTCCGCTCCAAAATAACTAATTATTTCAGTTTAAATTTGTGTTGCTATCAGTAATACTAATCGCCACCCACCATTCAGTACTACCATCAATACACGGTCATGTATTTACGTGCATATTAGGTGCACAACATGAATCCCAGTGAAGGTTCAAAGAGTATATCAATGTAGCTGGCCGTTGTTTTCCCCTGGCGGTTGGATCCAACATAACGAGACATGTAGTGGCTTGCTAATCACACGTGTTAACAACTTTCTCTTCTGGTCGGCATGGCTTTCCAATTTAGCCGACTCAGGCTGTAGCAGTTTATATGCAAATCAGCATCAGGTGCGCGCTAGGCCAGCTTCAATTAATTTCGCGTGCTCGTTAGCAAGGCAGCCTTGCTAATGGCCTCAGAACGACCAGGTGCTCAAAACGCGCCTAAACCGTTCGTCCAAGATCTAGAGGGGTATTCACCGTTTGGATCACCCCCTCCGTGAGGTCAGCTTCCGTTTTCTGATGCTAGATGGGGCTCATTACAAATAGTCATTCCTGTAGCTGCTCGTTTGAAGGAAACTGCAAACAACCTGTCAGGTCATATTTTTTTCACTTATCGTCATATATGAAAATGCACGACTATTACCCCATTGGTTTACTGTGCTGACAATGATCGGTCACCTGACCCCGCACATAATTTGCTCATGCTTTTTTGTGTCTGTTCACTGTGCATAACTTTTTCTGGTCTAATTACGGAACGGCAAGCCGACCTCGAGTCAGGTTTACATTTGCTGACCGTGTGTCAGTAGCTGGTGCCAGTGAGCTGCCGATGCTCGTGCTTTTCACGAACTCAACTGCTTCGGAGTCAATGCAAATAAACCAGGATTGTGGCTCTCACACTGTTCATGTCCCAGAAAGAAAAGTACCACGCAAAACTCGTGTAAGACGAACATGAACAATGTGAGGTAGCCGATATACTTGAGATAAAGATCGTGAGGGTCTGGCAAAGACAGAAGCAGATGTGTGTCCTGCTGTCGGCCACGGTTGGCTGCGTAAAAAACTGAAGACGGAATGAACAAGTCTTATTCCTTCTGCATCTCCGCATCATTCCACAATGAATGGCGCGATTCGCATTTCATGCCTCCCAAAATTCGTTCAATTTCCTGTCCTTCTTTTTACTTCTGTGTTTCTTCTTTTTTAACAAGCTATTTTCAACGGTCTTGGTAAATAGACGTCTCTCTAAAGTTACATATTGCTCAGACCCTCCTCCAACGTGCGCACGGTTGAATGCACTCGCAGCTGAATCGCACTTGTTGCCAGTTGATACTAGTACGTTCGGCATTCCAGCTATTTTGAACGCATGAAACCTACAGAATATTCTAAGACAGGTGTTGCTCACTGCTCTCTGCAACCCCGTACGCGGCCAAACGGGGTTCTTGTTTCTGCCCTTCTTTCTGTCATATTCCACCTGACTGTCAGTGATCTGTTGCATGACTCTCTTTGCGCTTTGCCCTGTTGACAGCACCAGACGTGGTCAACCTGCCACTCGTGAGTTGTCAACAACAATAAATAATGAAGATGATATGGAAAGATTCACCATTCCTGGTGCGGTACCCTACCCCCTTACCACGGTGTACGGCGAAAATAAGTGAGGATGAAATTAAGTATGATAAGAAGTCGTCAAAAGCACACGTCACAAATGCGGTATATTTTACGCCGTAGTACAAGGGAGACAGGTAGAAAGGGAAAAAAAAAACCCTTTGATGGTGAATAAGGGTTTTGGAGAACGGCACCTTGGGCTCTCGCTTTACATACCATCCATCAGACAGCCACAACTACAATGATATGTCGTTTGTGGCAAATCAGAAAGTCTCTCCAACCCCTGTACGACCCTGGAACAGTTGCAGCTTCGTATTGCATTGTCCCGGCAAGTCCTAAGCGAAGCTCCAGATTAAGTTTGAGGTACTTATGTTGGTATAATGTATACAACAAGACCCCACCAAATGGTTTTATCAAGAAAAAAAATAATAATAGTAGTGGTGGTGCCTGATGAAGACGGTGACAAAGATGACTAAAATCACGAAACAAAACCATCCTCGTTTTTCATCCTCACAGTTACAGTATGCTACTTTGCAGTTCTTGTCAAGGACTGCACTGAAGGCAGAAGAAAATAATCATATTTGTATACCGTTCAAAATTTCCCGCTATACAGGTATACCCAAGCAGCAATAGGAGTGGCCGTCAGGTGTCTTACATATTTGTCGCTGCCTTTCTCACGTGCTGCAAAAGCAATCTTGATCGACCACCCCTAATGCACCGAACTTTCAGTACATTGTGCTGCTTGGGTAGAAAGCCACTTACGGCTACATTACCAAAAAGGCTCGATAACGCATTCTTCCTTCCATCTCCAGACACAACAAATATAAACAACGTGCTCACTGATATGACTGCATACAACTCGGAAGAAACGATAGAAGCTTGTACGCGAAGTCGAAGTGTATGGTATTTAAAATGTGCACAAGACTGGCATTACAAGCGCCAAGATTGCCGCGTTTTCTTCTCTAGGCAAGAAAGGAGCTGTTTGCACCTAAAAAGGAAATAAAAAGAGTCTGTCGGAGGCGGCTGAGCTGGGGACCAGACTAAAGACACTTCCGTTTCCATCGTTATTTCCTTTGGCACCACCCGTTTCAAACGCACTGCACAATAGTGAATCTGCACAAAAATATGTTGCCCTCAGAAAAAGTGTGCCTCGCCTCGATGTACAGA
The DNA here is from genome assembly GCA_029532675.1 of Ornithodoros moubata. Classification (NCBI taxonomy): domain Eukaryota; kingdom Metazoa; phylum Arthropoda; class Arachnida; order Ixodida; family Argasidae; genus Ornithodoros; species Ornithodoros moubata. The sequence goes on from JARGYV010094272.1 coordinate 8,748, forward strand.
ATATGAAATCATCTGCAGTCTCTTTTGGGATCCCGTCAACAGCTTGCGTCGAATGACGACGGCTCAACTGACGTCGCTTGTTCTTTTTCGCTTTCGCGAGAAGGCACGAGCACTCCGTTCCTACTTTCTTTCTATATTCTCATTTTGTGTGTGTGTGTGTGTGTGTGAAAAGGCAGCAGCGGTAGCGGTCGGAAAGTAAACCGAACGCACTATGTGGAACCTGTCAATGCGTTCCAATCGGAAGAGCATGGCGCCATCGTGTAGGTGACGCTTCAGATGCGTCAGATCATATTGCGCTTGATCTTGCTTTTGCCGTTTCTGCTTTTGTTTCGCTGTGGTCTTATAGCTTTGTCGTGATATGATTTTCGAGTCTTCCTCCCCCACCCCCTCTCCCCTCCTCCTTCGGTACGCAGGGCGACGCAGTGTGTCATGGCAGAGAACGAACAGTCGCGTGAATCACCAACATTGTTAGCCTAAGGAAGCAGAACGGGTGCAATGCCCGGATTATACTTCCTCTTCGACCTTCTCCTCTCTGGCTATAATACTGTGGAGGCCATACACGTTTTGTTTCTTCTTCGTCTTCATTTTAGCACTTCGGCTTGAATGTGACTCATGTTGTCATATTGTTTCACTTAGTGGTACAGGAAAAAGAAAAGTGAACATTTACCATTGTGAACATGTGCTAGGACGCCTGGTATTACAGGTCTACGCTCGACTAGGTACTACAACGCTTTCTTTGGGGAATTCAATGAAAGTAGACTTCAACGCTAGACACCACTCAGACTTGCATTCTTCTCTAGATTCGCTTCCATTCTTCATGTACATGTGCGCATACGTATCATGGCGTGAATCTAACCAATTTTTTTCACGAAATATAGCTGCTTCGTTCCGTTTATTCCCATGTACCCTTGGTGAGCTATCTGTATCACTCTGTCTTGTAACAATTCGGGAATAGCATCATCAGAAGGTTTCAGTACCGATCACTGTCTGAAAACAATAAGTCGCAGAGCACAAAAATACCCCAAAGGGTAGGATGGCCAGTATAGGGCTCAAATATTTTTGTCACCATCTAGTGGGAACCACTCTTTCGTCTACTACCAGCGGCCAACTTGCTTGGATTAGAGCAGCAGATAATATCAACAAATATGACACTGAGAATTTATTACGGGTACTCGTTCGTTGGAGCAAGTGAACGGCGCTGACGACTACAGACGCCAGGAAAATTGAGGTGGCAGCTGTTGTAACAGATGCAACACTGTTCGAGAAATTCCGTGCTCAGGGCTACACGTTTCAGTTGAAGGGAACATCCGTACGTGGAGTCTGGCATCATGTCTCGGCATGTCCACTCATATATAGTTGCTGTCTCTTGAATATTCTTCTGTGACTACCTACAGCCGCATGAAGTCGTCAGTTCCTAACCGTTACGTTACCACAGTATGTGCCGAAGATATTACTATCAGATGGTAGGAGAGTCAGGAATTGCGACATCAACTTCGTCCGCACTTGTTATGTTTCCGCTGCGATCGTGGCTTTTCGCATCGGACGTTGATACCTGGTAGCGTTAAAACGGGACAGGTAGGCTCACTAATGCAACGCGACGGATATAGGTAGTTCTAAACTTCCCACGAGGAAAGATAGAAAAAGGGAGAGAGTGTACATCGTGGTTGTAAGAAGGTATAAAAACACACAGTATGATGACAAAAACGGCCTCGTAATTTTCGTCGTTAGCAGGGAATAGGAAGAGCCTGTAACTCTAGCCAGTCATCTATCCTAATTGCTGGGGGTTGCAAACGGGTCCATAAATTAGGCTTATCAGATACAGAACCGGAAACATCTGTTCCCAAAGTGCGCTACTCTTGTTCCATGTGTGGACTGTACAGCCCGGCGCGGAAGAGGAAAGAACGCTATTAGGAAGTCCAGCTACGATGAAATAGTCAGGTTTTACCACTGGGCGATTTGGATGTTTGAACATGTGTAACCGTGAGTTTGTTCAAGACCCGTGTCAGTTCTATGTTCAGTTTCAGGTGTAATCTATGAAAAACAAACAACGGAGGTCTACTGCGTCGTCAGCAAGGGCCTGTGCATATTGAACAGTTCGTGAGTCCATCGCTTGCTTCTGGGACGTATATACGCGGGCCTGACAAGAGTCACTACAAACAGTAAACAGTATAATAGTCCAGGCAACTCGTGGTGGGGTAGTATACGTCTAGAGTAGATCTAACCTTAGTGATTCAAGATGTCCAATAGACATTGCCCCAGGTCTAAAATCCGTCCGATTGACAATCATAAGAACGGTAAACGTTACACTTAAAGGTGTCTAAAAACCGTCCGTTTTTGGATGGCTAGTATACTATACCTTAAGTCACTATACCT
>JARGYV010094297.1:0-12212 GCA_029532675.1 Ornithodoros moubata
AGACGGCAGTTAAACTGCGTAACCTGCAACCCCTTTATTAGCCTACTTGGCTACATTGTGAGTGTCCCCGTCGCACTCCACCACTACAACTCAACTAACTCCCGGCTCCGAGAGCTGCGCCTTTAAAGGATTGTCGAAGATTCTAGAGAGGTCGCGACATCTCGTTGAAGAGGGGATACCGCAAACGCTGCCCTAGCGGAGCTTGCGAGAGAGGAGGAAGGCTGTGACCTTGATCGGATGCTGACCGGGAAATGCGAGATGCCTCTCGGCTGAGCGAGAAAGTTCCATGATGTTCGACGCCGGCTTCCTGAGTGTGCTTCGTGGCAATATTGCGCATGTGAGGAGGGGATAGTGCGGTGATAACGGACGTAAAAGGATGCTGAGAAGGGCTTGTCAGGGCTGTCACCAAGAGAAGACAGTCTCACAAGACACTCACTCGGCTGTGAGAGCGCGGTACTCGCATGAGACCGAGGGCTACCGCTAGCAGTTCTGCTTCAAAAATTGGAGTGCATTCCAGCAGCCAAACAGGTAGGCAAGACTCTACCCAAGAGATGAAGACACCAGCCCCCGCCTTCTCCTCAACGACCGATGCGTCAGTTGAGATGACGAGGTAGCCAGGCTTTTCACTTAAGAAAACTGACAGCATGCCGACTTGTTGCCAGCATGTTGACGTTGACGCCGCTTCCAAAAATGACGTAGGTGATACGACGAGAGGTGTCAACTTGCTCAGTCAGACATGCAAGGAGGAAAGGAGCTTGCTCGCGAACACAAGCTGAGGGGTGTTGTGCACGGACCAGGGTATCGCCAATAACTGTTGCGTCTGTGTGAGAGCGGAGCATAGTCGATGTTGAAGAGGGCAATAGTAGAGACGTAAGAATGCAGAAACGGTGATGCATCGCATTCCAAGTAAAGGGCATCATTTGTGAGTAAATAGGAAGGCCAAGGCACAACCGAAGAACACGGCTTTCGACGGAGAAAAGTTTTGCAAGGCGGTAGTCCCGCAGCTGAGAGAATAGACCGCAGCCCAATACCAGGATAGGACGAACGTAGGCGATGTAGAGGTAAATAAGAGCACCGCGCCGCATCCCAATTCTGGGGGCTGGCACATCGTCGCATGAAACACATCGCCCGTTCGGGCCTTGGCAACTGTGTAGTCCAGGTGCTGTTGCCACGACATTTGGTCATCGTGCCAAAGGCCCAGATATTTCAGTGACCTCACCTGGGGCACAAAGGACAACCCCCCTCCCCTCCCTGGAGGTTAGTGGAGATGAAGTCGTCGATTGGGATTGCAATAACAGCACAATTTTTAACATTAGGTTTGAGGTGAACAGAGTCAAACCGCGTGGTAATCTTTTCCAAGTACAATTGTAGGGAGGAGTAAAGCTCTGCAGGAGAGCCTGCCGCAGCAAGAAACGCGATGTCATCCGCATACTGCCGTTCTCTCTTTTTTTCTGCTTGTCTTATTTCTTCCTTTCTTTCAGGGGAGAGGGGGCGTGAAACGTATGGCGTTTCATCGTCAACGCGCGTTGCGCATTCCAAGCACGTGCCTAGGGCTACGCGCAAACTAGAAGAGCTTCATGCGCTTGCTCCATTCCCTCGTATGCACGTTGCCCCTAAAATCGACCGGGCCGAAGAAGCATTCACAAACTCATGCTTAATGCACTCTCTTATAAGCAGCATAAAGCAAACATGCATCGGGACCTGTACGCCTTCGCTTCTCTGTGATGTGTCCCGACTGCTTCGTTCTTCGCTACGAGCGCTGACTTCGGTCCGCTCGATGGCCTTTACGCTGCAGACGGCAATCGTAAAAGTCGTGCTACCTCTAATTGCTTCCGCTGTCGATGCGCAATAAAATTTATCCTGCGTATTTTTTTTTTTTTTTTCGCGACTCTTACGGCCTTAACAGGGTCGAGACGTGATTGGGGCCGAGACTGCAGAATGTATGCAGCGTAAAGAGCAGCAAAACATGCTAATAAATAACGAAAGGGAAATAAGAAGCGGGATTCTCGAACATAAATAGTTCAAGAAGATGTAGACATACCTCGTCTGTTACGCCCAGTGCATTAGGCGTCGCGCATGCATTCAGTACTGTGTCTGGAAGACATGTAAAGTGAAACTAAAAAAAATAGGAAGCAATATGGCGAGATGGGTCGATGAAGCATGGATCATGGAGCGTTTCAGGTTTTCGTACCGTGCACGGTGAAATCGGTAGTTATTTAGATGGACGTGATGTACTGCGCTCTTGTGACAGTGACATTTGAGGTGTCAAGACGCTCAGTGGAAGCAGGCAAAAAACACAAACTGAAATGAACGTGATCGCGACGCCACCGATTATCGGTGACATGCTCAGGGCTTCAAGCTATGTTCGGCTAGCAAACGATCCCTTCCATTTTCTCCGATGTGGGTTAACATTGTACTCGTGAATGTTCTTGATACAATGGGGCGTATTCTTGCGAAACTGTAAATAGTGTAAGGTCACTCTGAAAGACAACGACTGCATGCACCTAGACGAATCTGAGCTGGTGACTTCAATATTCCTTCATCGACTTGAAGAGCGTATTTTCGTTGCTTCGTCGCAGTGTGAGCCCCTAAAACGTTACGCCGTTCGAAGTGCAGCAAAAGACCTCAGATGAGAAGCATTTCGCTACATTTTCATCTCCGCGGCTCCGTACGCTCTGAGTGTATTCGAAACACAGTAAGGTGTTTGTATAGCAAACTTGAAGGCGGACTCTTAACATGTATGCATTTCTCTCATCACTGACGCTTTCAAAAATTCTGCTGTGCGTATGCCATGCAATTGGAACTCCTTAAAGGACAGAGTCACCGTATTCCACAGCAAGGTGAGCAATTCAGCTGAACGCACGAAGGTAGGTATAGCGGAATAAACGTCATTAATGTCCATAAGCATATTTTATACAGGAATCACATTTGCAGCTACATTTTGGCAGAAAGATGCTAGTTTTTCACACTGTCACTTGTTTTCAACAGTACAGTACCGATTACTGGGCACTCGTACCCTAGGAGCTTCACCGCTGGTTCACAGCACGCAGGACAGACGGCTCTCCTGGTGCTAGTGAGCTCTGCATAAAAGATGGCGACAGCTAGCTTCCGTCCCTAATTGTCGCTAATCTGAAACGTATCTTACTCAGTGACTTTATCAACCATAACAGCGATCGGCCTAGGGCTTCGCATATCCGATAACTGGTGCGAAGACGTGATCAGGTTCCCCTTAATGGTGGAATAAATAAACGAAGATCAAGGCGTTTGGTGGACGCGGACCCAATTTAGCCTGCAACCAGAATATGTCACAGAGGATCGCACAGCTATCAATGGAATGCGATTCCACACGCAAGCAGGGTTTCTCTAGGGCTCGTTTTTGTCACAGCAGATCAAACAACAACAACAACAAATACATGAGATGACGGTATATATGGAGAATTTCGCCGCCAGTACGGCGGCCCACTACTCCATTGCGCAGTGAACTTCAATGACGAGCAGATCAAACAACAACAACAACAGCATAAATACAGTGATTATGTTTGGGGCAGCAGATCAAACGCTTATCACTATAGTCCGGCTTTTTGGGCATTTGCCTAAAAACGCCTATGAATGCCTAAATACAACATTTTAGAGCATATCTGCCTTTTCCCCTTTTTTGTCTCAAAATTGCCTTTCTCCCCCTCATTGTATACTTTTATCCTTTTTTTTTTTTTTGGTCCTTGTTGTTGGCGTGGAGGCTTTGTGGCATGAGTCACAACATAACTGCACCACAAAAGCAAAAGGTATGCATCTGCTCAGCTAACATGTCTTTACGTGGCTGACTCAGTGGTCATCTCCACAAAGGCCGTGTCCACTCCCAAGCAGCACAATGTACTTGAAGTGGGGTGCATTAGGGGTTGACGGGTTGATTAAGATTGCTCTTAGAGCTTGCAGCACGTAAGAGAGGCAGTGACAAACAGATAAGATACCTGACGACCACCCCGAATGCACCCCTAATCAGTACATTGTGCTGCTAGGGTGAGTCAGAAAGGAAACCGGATCACGAACAGGTGTCCCGTTTCGGTGGTCTCCCCACATGCACGGGTTGCTCCTGATGAGAGGCTACTAAGTTGTTCTTTATCACGCGGTCAGCCCTTGGCCAACTTATCACGTGATACACGCCACTAGAGGATACGAGAACTTCCTGTGGTACCTTTATCAACCGACGCATAGCCCAGGTCAGGCAACTTGCTTGAGTGCGACTGTGACTCTCGCGATAGCCAAGTAGGCTAATAAATCGTTGACCAGATACTCAGTCAGTCTGACGTGTACGCTTCATTCGTGACAGTATTGTCGCAGCGCCGTAGGGAACATGCCGAAGCAGAAAGCAGCACCAGGGGTCCGTTGCAGACGATGAGTTGCCCAATTTGGGGACGTATTTTCTACGGACGGAAGCGTACTTTTTTCCAGGGCATGTGAAACGTCAGTTGCCAAAGATAGACGCTGTCACGTTGTCCAACACATCGCAGCACACAAATTTGTTTCACGTGCCAAGAGGAAAAAGGTGGCTCCTCCGCAGCCCTTAATTGACGAGTTTAACGGACGGTTCAAAGTGAATGAATTTTCTAAGGATCTGTGCGCCGCGTTCCTGTCCGCAGATATACCACTCTGGAAGTTAAAGAAACAGTGATCTCCGGCGCTTCTTGAAGATGTATACAAAAGAAAACGTACCCGGCGAGTCAACGCTGAGGAAAAGGTAGGTTAAAGAGTGCTACGAGGAGACGCTGACAAAAATCAGGACGGAGATTGGCGAAAATTGCGACTCTGAACGAAAGTACGGACGCCAGTGGACGCTATGCGCAAATTTCGTCGTGGGAGTATTGAAGCCGGAAGAATCATCGCGACCCATCCTACTGAATACTTAGGCCCTTGACAAATTGAACCACTCAAGTATCGCCGGTTTTTTACGGCATCTCTAGAGTTCCTGTGGTCAGGAAGCATACAGTACGACAAGGTTCTCCTCTTCGTGACAGATGGTGCTTCCTACATGTGTAAGGCTGCGAAGGGACTGAAAGTAATGTATTCCAAAATGATTCACGTGACGTGCGTTGTTCATGCCATGCACCGCGTAGCTGAAGCCATCCGCCATTCCTTCCCTGAGGTGGACTCTTTGATTCCCAACACCAAAAAGCTTTTTTTTTTTTGTTTTTTTAAGGCTCCACATCTCGAGTTGCGACTTTCCGAGAGCTTGCGCCGGACATCGCACTGCCACCGGAACCCGTTTTGACCCAATTGGTTTGACCCGTTTGACCCAATCTCAACACTTTCTCACGGCTAATGGAGTTTTAGAGGAAATTCCTCATAATTATGTTTCTCTATGCGCGGCGGGAGAAATGTTTGTGAACACACAAGTGTAGATGAACTTCACTTCAGCTTGGTGGTAACTACCATGAAGAAGTTGGAGGAGGTAGGCCTTTCATTAAGTCATGCACTCCAGGCACCTGAGATCCTACGAACGGCACTTCAAACCCTGCAAGGAAAGGGATCCACAGCCGCTGCAAAGCTGGAGCTATTGATAGCAAAAAATTGAGGGCTGTCAACAATGTGCCAGATTGCAATGATTCTGAGAGGGGAGGAAGGAGTTCTTACAGGGGAGGGGTTCACCCCATGGGAATTCTCGTGTTTCAATTTCGCGCCTGTGTCGTCTTGTGACGTTGAGCGAAGTTTTTCACGCAAGGCCCAACAGGTTAAGTTTTACATTCGACAGCTTGAAGCTGTCATTTATTGTATCGTGTTAGGGTGAAATTAACCACAATATTGAACAAATGTAGAAATAAAAGCCTTTCAAAGATCCTGCCCATATTTGCCTATTTCCCTATTTTTAGGTCTTAAATACCTGCCTATTTCGTAGTTTTTAGTGCCTAAAAATCCTGGCCCTAATACAAACCTGTCGCCAGTGATAAGTTCTTACTGTCGACAGGTTTGTATGTGTAATACGTGTATGGTGGTTCTAGACGAGAGAGGTGTCATCTATAGCGGGACATTTTTGTAGCAGCTCATCAATTGCGGATAAGCTATCTTCGCGAGACATCACTTTCAATTTACGATAGAATGGTGGGTGAACAACTCGTTCCCTTCTCGTTCCTTTCTTTTGTTTCTCTCTGTCGAGTCTTTGTCTTTTCCATCAGACCGTCTCTTGTCATTGTTGCCAGCAAGGGGGAAAAAAAAAGCCACCGTCCGTGCCAAAAAGGTCTTACCTCTTGTACTACCTGGGAAGTGACGAGGAGTTACTCAGGGCACAGTAGACAGGTAGAAGTAAACGAAGATTCACGGCCCACATAACCCATTTCTCTCCGCTAATGAGAACGCGGCAATTATGTTCACGGAAAATAGTAGGGCCATTACTCTGTCTTTTGTGTTTCACGAATGACCATGGGAGGAAAAATTTATCAAAGAAACGAGGGAAACCTCGAGGGACCAATGTATGAAATTTCGCTCCGTGCTCACCGCTTGGTGGCTAACCTGTACTCCAGATTATTAAGAAGGACAGCTCTGGCTTCTCTCTGACGCGCCCCATCCATTCCCTTTTTTCACTGCGTTGCACCACAAGCAGCCTGGTGTTTTTAACTCACACTTTTACCATGCAGGCCCAGTGAGATTCAAGAGATAATCATGCTTTCTTTAACAATATCGAGAATAACACTAAGTGGTGATGATCAAGTGAGGTGAGGCGTAAGCTGAGTGCTTCGCAAGTTCCGCACGAGACACTCAGGATTACTTCGGCTCCTGTCAAAGCCCATGAAGAAAGGAGACAGATCGACTACAAAGAAAGAACACAGTGGGAGGAACTCAAACGCGAGACAATAAACGAAATATAAGCGACACAGACGCTGTCTGCTTACGGTCCCTTCTGTCCTATATTTGCGTTCCCCACTACGTTAAGTCCTAACTGACATTTTCTATATCACTTCGCGCTAGAAAAAGAGACGCATTTTCGATCTTAAGTAAAAGCCGCCACGAAGTGTATGAGTGCAGTGCCAAAACCTCAAAGTACTGAGTAGTGGCCTCAGACAAAGTGCTTTTGTTCGTTTGTTTCTGTTTTTAATGGGAGCGGATTAAAACGACCTCATGACATTCGACAATAGCGAGGGTCAAAGGGGGTCAAACCTCCCGCCACGATGGTTTCAAATAAGTAGCACCACACTGCGCACTTGAGGTGAACCAACTTGATGCTATAACGCGGGACCAACGAACAGCTCCTTTTTGCCAATCTCACCCAGTGCCAGGGTGCGGACAAATATCCCTCTAAGGGATAGGACCTCCACTCGCGAAGCTACAGGAGCGCGAAATTAAACAGAATAAGCAAGCTAACGACAGCCCAGAAAACCAGCTTCTCCCCTATAAGAGGAGGGATGAAGTAACATAATAACTAGACAGGTAGGAACCACAGTGAACACCGGAGCAGAAATCTCTTTGATACTTGACGAAAGCGCCTCGTCTACTAAGACACCTCTTATCTCTCACTCGACCTTTTTCCACTGCAGCCCCACCAGGCGCGATAGGCAGCAACTCCTACGGCAGTCGTTACGTCTGCAATGGATACGATGGCAACGGAATAGTGCGCGGCACTATGGAGTTAGGAACGGGTGCTCCACTCGGTCGTAATTACCCCTAGACGTCGGTTTTCCCTCCGGCGATGGCTGCAACGTGTCCAAACCTTCTGTCGATGCACACACGCACAGACACTGTCGGAAACGAGATAACGGCCTCATGGACATACGAGTTGATGTGGCCATCTTGCCATAGCGACATACAACAAAATCGCTCGTTCGGCACGGCTGCAGTTATGCAACGACACCCACTGTCTGCAGCGAGTGCTCTCAGAAAGTATACGTCGAGAAAATGCTCAGAGGCGAGGGTATGAAGACGAAGAACAAAAGTGCCCTTTTAAATGGTGCTAATGAAATAAGAATGAATTACAAGCAACTGATTACAGACACACGCACGCACACATGTTGTGTAAAAGGGACTACATGGAATGCCTTTGTGTGTTCCAGGTGGTGTTATTGTGAGTGCCATGGTCCTTGCCATGATGGCTGTCGGACGCGTAAGACACATACAGAAAATTTCGGCCAGCAGTGACGCGCGGCAAGCGTAGAAAAAGGGGTGTAACTTAAGTTTTCCTCATTTTGCGCATTTAGCAGCACCATCTAAGCACAGTTTTTTTTTGTTTGTTTTTAGAGTGTAGCAGTCAATTTCCTTCCTCGCCGTGCCATGTGCGCGGCTCCACGTTTTCTTTGATTCAGTTCTGCGATCAATAACTTGATCCTCAGGCCGTACGACTTCATCTCGAGGCGCTTTTTTTGGTGCTGCAACATCTCATATGTAAATCGATCAACATTGAAAATGCCTTCCGTTTTGTTCTTCAGGTCTCACCTGATTGGACTGTGCCAGGCTTTTTTCTTTGACTTATAGACTTTACACTTTATGATATCGGCTTTGAGGCTAGTTGCATTTCTTAAAGCGAGCTGTTGTTTTGCGGTTTTTGATGATTTTCTTGCAACGCGCCCGTAGTGCTGCGAGTACCGGCATGGGTAGTGGGAAGTGACGTCCTCGACGGCATTTGACAGTAACAGAAATTGAATCTCAATAAAAAAATTTTGACTGTGGGACTGCTTCTTCATCACCGCGCGGAAGATAATTATTTTGAAAACTAAAACTACATGTATGTACTTTTGGGCTCTGTTTGCATTCCCTGAATTAGCACAGCTTTCATTTATTCGAGACTACCTATACATCAGCACCCGTAACTAATGATAATTTCTGTTCAGGGCTCCCGGAAAAAGAGCGCAGTGTAAATACAATTTCCGCCATTCGAATTCAGGGGGGTCGCGCAATCGAAACAGAACGCAAGGCGATCAGGCAGCCTAAGGCCGCACGTTTCGCTGAAAATAAGTCGATCTTTCGCAGAACTTCGCGCGTTTATCACACCTTACCCGAAGCCTTGCCTCCGGCTGTTTGTGCTACGAGCATTTTCTAGCGCGCGTATAACACGAGCTAGCAGTTTCTATATGTATATATATATATGTGTAAGAGCTGTGGAAGATGGGGTCGAATGGACGCGTAAATATATAAGAAAATACAAAAATGAAGCGTGGATAGCAATAGCGTGAGAGTAGTATGAAAAAACGTTTCTTAGAGGGAGATTGTAAGACTTGAGAGTCGACGTTTCGACGGCAGCGCCGTCTTTGGCAGTTTAGTCCTGACGAAGATGGCGCTGTCGTCAAAACGTCGACTCTCAAGTCTTACAATCTTCCCCTAATAAACGGTTTTTTTTTTTTTTTTCTACTACTCCCACGCTATTGCTGCCCGCGCTTCATTTTTCTATTTGCCTATATATATATAACGAAAAGAACACTAAAAAAGATAATATTGAAACACGAGTCTTCCTCGCTATATCCTCACCATTCAAGATTTATTTCTGTATGTTACCTATTCCTTCTCGTCGCGCCTTCTACCTTCGCACTGGGCGAAGCTATTCCCTCAACCCGGCCTCTGCCGTGCTGGCGCATAGGAATGATGTACGGTCACGGCCGTCCCCTCTTTCTCTGTCCGCCATCGCGGAACCGCGAGTCAAGAGCGCTTCGGGATGATGGAGCTTGGGATACAAGAAGAGCAAGCGAAAGTCTACGAACAGCCCCCATGCGATACTCTACTGCTTCGGTTACGATCGGAAGCGAACGTTTTCTTACTTTACTTTTTTTTTTTTTTTTGCCATCGTGACGAAGCTTGGACATACTTTAAAGGCGGAAAAAAACATCACAATAGTAGAAACTGTCAAAAGTCGTGTCTGCACCGAGCAGCACTTTCTGGACTCGCTACTATACTTCTCATGGGGTAACTGGGAAGGAAACACAAATCAGAGAGATGGTTCGCGCTGTATCACCGCCCATAAAACGACGTGACATAGAAACTGCTTGTTTTGTCTTATGTCTTTGTGGTCTATGTACAGGCTGCAGGCATGGAGAGAGAAACGAAGAAACAACCAGGAGCGTGATTACGGCGCAAGGTGTGCCGAGTTCAAGCTTGCCTACTGTCGTTGGTGAAGTTTCATGCATACGTTGTAAGGTGGGCAGCAGAACTGGACGCCGTGTAATTGTTTTTTGGTCCTGTTAGTTGCAGTGAGTACACTCGTTCTCGGCAGCTGAGTACGCCCTCAGAGGTTGCTCCAATCGTTCTAAAACTGGTGGCCAGCGCTGCGCAAATATTCGATTTGTATTTCGAATATCAACTCCCTATTTGACGTTCAAATTGAAGCAAACACTATTCTGAATCGAATAAACACATACGAATAGTTCCGAACAATCAGCGCTCTGACAGCACCAGCAAGGCAACGGCCACGCTGCGGTAATTTCTTAGAAAACATACCGGCCATTCGGCTTGGCCTGTGGGTGTAAAAGAAGCCTGTTGTCGCTATCTAATAGTACACCACGTAAAGCCCACGCAACACAGACACCATGCAAGCAGTGCTCTGTTGCGATTTTGTTTATCGTGTAGCACGAGACGAAACACTTTCTTGAAAGGCTGAAAATGAAGACTCAACTAGCCCTGGGAGCCAAACAGTCTCCGGACTAACGCGCACCCCATTCGTCACTCTCCAGCATTTTCTCCACTACCATCAATAGACCCTAGAAACATCTGACGTAGCATGCCGTCACGTTGGTTGACCAATTAGAATCAGACACGGGCATACTGTTCTTAGCATTACACCCTCAAAGTGTACGTCGTAAACCCTTCGGGAATGTCGTTTGCTATTTTGCCCTGGGTGGTTCCTCTAGCAAAAAGAAAAAAAATCCTTTTTGGAACCGCCTCCTATCCCTGTCCCAGGCCACGGCCTATTGCCGCATATACCGTGTAACAGTATATACCATGGGACATTCGCCGTGCTCAGAGGACTGGCGAAAACCAGAGATAAATATTAAGTGACACGAAGTCGATACAGGCAATCGTCTGCAGCACATGGCACTGTGTCTACTAGTCTTCAAACACATTTTAACATGCTGCGTCATCGCTGGTGATCACAGTCATCTCGAGACGAAAAACCACGATTTATTTTTGTTGCTGTTATTATTAAATTTGCAAACAACGATCGTATTACGGCAATGATGTGCAGACGCTTTCCACTGTTCCATTACCATCCAGCATTCCACGCTACCCCACGTTGATGGGTTATGGTGAGTTGTACATGATGAGGGAGATGAAAAGCATGGAGAATGGGGAAAAAGCGGGAGAGAGGTACAATTACAGAGTAGCTTCTTATTAACTTTCGTTTCGTTTCCTACTCGTAGAGTTGAAGCTACAAAACTAGTGTCGTTGTTATCGTATACGACGTCACCTGTTAAACAGTGAGAGGTATTCACTCTGGGCACCACGAGGAAAAACTTGAAACCAAGTAACTGAATTCTGCGCTCCCGTTTGAATGACTTCCGCCCTGAAGATAACTAATGAAGCAAACCGAAACCTTTCACAGAAAAAGAAGGAAAAATATTCCGCCCGGAAAAAGGCAGACCACGTTCGGAGAAAGGCGGCGTAAAAAGACACAGCCCGAGCATCAGAGCAACAGTAATGTACGTCGACAAAAGCCTAAACGTGTCGGGGCATGCAGACGACTTACGTTGGGGGATCTGTCTATTTTTATCCACTCGTGCGTTGCTTCATATGTTTCCCGAGAATCCAGAGGAGAGGATAAAACACTTTGCGATCGCTGCGTGCTGGTTATGGTTTAATATATCTTCCTGAGAAAGTGTACTGCGCAATATGCGGATGCAATGACGAATCCGAAACGCGCACGGTAAGGCAGCATATGCTCTGCAAATGAATGGTCGACTTTGCTTTTCTAAAGGGCAGCAAATGCTGCAAAGCGAAAGTGATTCTCCCCGAGAGAGATGCTGCTGACTGGTGGAGCAGGAGCTTCGTTCAGAGGAAAGCGGGTGAGGTCACCGAGGTGCACATCGGCACAGTTTTCCACGGAGTCGGGAGACGACGTACTTTGCCCCAAACACCATCATCAAACGGATCCCCAGTACAAACCACACACCGAAGCTACAGACCTAGTTTGGACTCGCGTATTCTACACTCTAAAAACAGGACTTCACCGCATAACACGGCGATGACCAATCGCTGTTCCGAATGATATCTTTTACTGACGCTATTTGCTGGAAATGGTGGGCGTA
>JARGYV010094338.1:0-13753 GCA_029532675.1 Ornithodoros moubata
TTAAAACAGAACTTCACCGCACAGCACGACGATGGCCAATCGCTGTTCCAAATGATATCGTTCAGAGACGGCATTTGCTGAAAACGGTGGGCGTATGCCATTTTGGTGGCACTTATGCACTGCATAAGTGTCACAAAAAAGGCGTACGCCCACCGTTTTCAGCAAATAGGGTCAGGAAAAGATATCATTCGGAATGGCGATTGGTCATCGCCGTGTTGTGCGGTGAAGTTCTGTTTTTAGAGTGTACGGTATGCGCTGAAATTATTTTCTGATGTCAAACCATATACAAGCATATTTAAGCGATAGCCATCGCATATACACCATATGTAGTTGTTTATATATGGTCGTATGGTTACATGGTCACTAGAATAAGTTGACATCCCCCCCAGAATTTCGGAAAATTATAAAACCTACAAACACGACGACTGAGCAATCAACACTCAAAAACTGTACTTCACCGCATAACAAGGTAACCTATCATCATTCAGAATGATACTGTTCACAAGCGTGACAATCTTTTTGACCAATAAGGTCAATCAACAACATTTTTCGCAATGTTAGTTCGGTGTCAGCGTGTTAGGTGGTGGAATTCTCGTTTTAGGGTAAATTTATCGCAGTCTTTGACGGTCTAGTAACTGTAAATAATCTACAAACAAGCACATCAAACGCTCTTGGGGTGAGAACAGTTGATAGGCTAGACGACTGGGTTAAAGCTGTCACTCGGGCTATCGACATTATCGTTTGTGAGCGACACGTTTGAGGCGTAGGGAATACGAAATTCTCGTCGCTATTGGTTGTGACGTCACATGTCTCTTCTACCGAGACTATCGGTGTCGCGCTGTCGTTAGCTCGGAATAGGCCCCTGGGGGCATAGTGTTTCGCTATTCTCTCGATCTGAATATAAATCTCCCGAAGTAAAAAATTCTCAAATTTTCAGAGTGCACACTGTTATTTTCCCCTGGGCTTGCGTGGGAAAATGTAGTGCACTTAGCGCCTACCGTCAAATAGAAAGATATCGGCCAGTGCTTAGATTTGTTGAAAACCCAATGGAAGGAACATACTTGGAACATCTTATCTTGGAAATCTAACCACTGGAAAATATCATTCTCTTTGACGGTTGGCGCTAGGTGCACTACTTTTCCCCACTCGAACCCAAGGGAAAATAACAGTGCAAGGGGTATATACGGTGGCTCTCTCACCATTCAATTGTATCACCATTTATCGTAAACTAAAAACATGTGTTTTTAGGAAATCTGGCCAGCCGCTCGCAGGGTACGTTGTAAAGTGCTTAAACGTGGTCTCGCTATAGCTTATGTGTAACGACAGTGGGGACCTTGATAAAAACCGCAGAAGGAGCAAAAACTGGAGTTTCAAGGCTTCATTAACATCATAGCAATATTGTTATTAGCTATAATTATAACAGATTAGAGCCCGTTGTAGTACCACACCCAACTAACTTCACGTTATCAATATCATATATACAGTTTTAGTGCTTAAGTGGCTACGGCTTTTATAGATAGGCCATCTTTTATAGACAGGCCATCCTAAAGTACAGAGTTCTGGAACAATTTCAACATTATGGGGTCAAATCTCGTACGTGTTTGCACAGAATTGCGTGCGTATATATTCAAACGTAAGCGCTCATTTGCAAGCATGAAGATTAAACCTCAAAATGCAACAGGAAAACTCACCTTAAATGCAAACGCGCCATCGTCGACAGCACCGACGACTTCTCCACACGAGCCCGTTTTGGCTTTCACTATCTCTCCCAGACGATCTGTCGCTGTCGTCGGGGCGTCTGCGGTTTCGTTGTTGCCTAAAGCCCCAAACGGGTCCGCGGCTGCCGTGACTGCCAGGGCGATGACCACTATCAGGGCTACGGCACAGGGTACGAGAACCGCGGGACGAGTCATCTTGGACGAAATGAAGGTCCTCTGTTCAGACGGCGATGTCGAATTCGTAGGATAACGCAGGAGGTCGTCCTCGTCGCTCAAGTGACTGTAAGGACGATGAATGCCGCGCAGAAGGGACATGCCGTGCCGGGCTACGCCGCGGCTGACATACTCGGCTGACTCACCTGAAAAACAAAACGAGACATGGGCGGTGTCAGACGCATCTATACAAATGACAAATATGGAGGCTGAGGAAAAAAGTCTGGATAAATTGACAGGCATGCTTTAGCCGCATCCGGTTCCACACTGCAAGTATCGGCAGACGTGATTCATCCAATGTTTATAGTTTTGCTTGCTTTGACAGAGTTTTCAAATGACGGCCTCATACCCGAGTACTAGTGATGCCCCTTGCAATATTAGATGTGTGAGAGTGCTGCCCACCTCTGAAACATGAATCAAATATTAACCTCTTGTATTCTTCGACCCTCGAATCAAATATTCCGTATTTGATTTCCCGTCGTTCGAGAGCACCTCGAAAGCTCGTTTCCTCTCTTTGAATCGCTTGTCAGAAAAACTAATAACGCCTCTTCCTGGTGCGGGATGTCTCGTTATATTCCAAGCGACTGCCTCCAATTTTTTATTCACCTTGCAATCATTCGCGCGGGCACGCACGCTATTAAACCAATTGCACCAATTCAAGTTCGAAATAATAATAAGAAAAATTCAAGAAAATGTTTAAACTTAATTTTGCGTGTGTGTGTGGAAGAGAGAGGACAAACAGGAAACGATACTAAAATTAGTAAAAATACATTGGTATATAAGCGGGCAAACACTTCAGAAATATGACGCAGAGCGACAGGAAACAGTTTCTGCGACTCGGTATGCATCCAGAGGAAATTCACTCCGACATCATTCCATGCCAAGAAAGATTATAATTTCTATTGACAGACCCTAGATGAACTTGCTAAAGCTGTCAAAAAAAGTTTTATCGAATAATACTACAACAACATACAATAAGTCTCAAACCAGATACGTACAAAACCATGGAAAGGTTTTCATTTGACACGAGAAAGTACGCTATAATCTAAGAAGGGAATGCAGCATCGCTGTTCCTTTCCAAAGGCGACTATAGGGAGACGCGTAAGACAGCAAATTGTTTTTTCTTCTCCCCGCTGCTCGGGCTAGGCTAGACCTCCGAACCCATTTACTTTACGCAGACTTTCCAGGCTCGCTCTTCCCGTTCTAGAGACGCGCTGTGGCAACCGCATTCCCGTAATCCCCCCGTTCCTTTCCGTCATCACCTACTTCTTTATTCCTACGCACTCCGCCGCAGTCACAGTCTATATATCTTCATCGCTCTTGCACTGTTGTAGCTGATGCCGCCGCGATGACACTGTTCCCCGGTGCCCAAGAACAAGCTTTCTTCAACGTTCATTTCTCGGCCGTGTAAACGTGCTCACGCGTAAAGCTGGCGGGGATGAAATGGGTCGATGTGCTCGCGCCCTGGAAGCTTTTGCTCGGAGGATGACAATGAGTTACGCCTCGAAATACGTCGTGCCTGTGGCCGCGCTTATGGCATACAGAAGGATTAACGGTACTCCTATGGGATACCCTTACATCGAGCACGCTTTTACTTCACGTGAGATTAGGAATAGAAGAAACGTGCCTGGAGGTGAGCTAAGTGGCATTACTCTGGCCGTTGCTCTCATATCTGCATTGTCTCTATTGTTCAACTTTTGTCAACATATTTGTGTGACTATACTGATGGCGGTGGTGGCGCGTGGTGAAAATGATACATAGCCAATGAGGCGACTGGCCAGGATCACGCTTGTTCAGTCAGTTCATCCCTTTGCCATACTACTCGTTGACTACAGTAGTACTTCTACTTCTACTACTGCACTAGTTAATTATACTACACGCTTGCGATACTATTACAGTAGTAGTAGTTTCCCTTTTTTTAGGAGTAGTTTCCCTTGCCCTTCTTCCTGTTGCCTGCCTTCTGTTGCCTGCCCTTCTGCCCTTCTTCCCTTCCCTTCTGTGTTTAATTCGTGGAATCGAATTTATTTATTTTCGCCAACAATTCTCAGCGATCATCTTCTGCAGCAACCATGGTTACAGCCCCGTCATGGATAAGCTCTCTCGTCAAATACTGTACTCAACGTGTAGTTCGTGATCCGTTACGGCTGTACATAATAGCGGGATCTCCGATAGGACAGGCATTGTGATAAGGAGCTTATAGCCTTGCGGTCATTCTCACGAGGCCCCATTACAATCCCATCTAATGTGTCCGTCATGCCGCATTAGCGAAGGCGACACACAGTAGAAGTGAAGTTAGAAGGATTACGAGGGATTAAGCGGCCGAAGAAGATTACGTCCGGACCGTTCCTCTCTGTCGTCGTCGCCGCGTATCGCTGGTCGCTTGTGACGACCGGTAAGCTACTGCAGCAATCATCCCTTTCAATTGTATAAGGGGGTGAAGCCGCGGCTACATAGTTGTAGTGGTTGCACGACACCCAGATGCACAAATAGATGTTAAGCATAGCCTCGATTAACAGAGGAAGGAGCAGGTTTAGCAGTAGCAAATAAAATAAGTGCATAGATAAAAAAGGTATACTAATGAAACATTTCAAGGATAAGAAGGGCAGATTCTATGGCGCAACCTAAGGCTAAACTCTTCATCCTTGATGGTCAACATTTCAAAAGCCGCTGCCACCGGAATGTATATGCTGATACCTACGATCCGACTCGCGCTGCAAATGCGTTGACCTTCGAACCACCTTTCACTACAGTACACACGTGCTGCACTATTGAACACTTCGCTCTTGGTCCAAACTACAAATTACTTGGCGATCCGCACACTATGAAAGCGGAAATGCTATTCGGTGCGTATACCGTACATAACGCGCGGAAATTTGTTCATGGCGAGATGCGTTTTCAAATAGGAGTCCCAATGAAACACATGCCATTCAATACGAGCTCACTTGTGTATACAGGGCGGTAAAGTGCTATCGATTACTGTGAGAACGGGAGAACGTGTGTCCTGCGTTATGGAGTTGTTAGAACGGAGGAAAATGCAGAGAGAGAGAGAGAGAGAGAGAGAGAGAGAGAGAGCAGCGCTGTCTGGCGAACAATGGGGATTGTCAAGGAGGAAAAAGTTCGTTCCTGCATCCTTTGCGGTGTCGTCGCTGCAAGGTGAGCGTATATGTACAGGGAAAACCAGGCAGCCATCGATTTAGGCCTAGCGGGCGAATGCTCACCGCCCTGTGAAGATTTGAAAGCGGTGTGACGGCGCAGAAAGATGAAACATCCGATCGGTCACTGCCGCGGCCGACCTGATAAAAGGGCCTTCGATAAAAGCTTGAAACGCACGCATCCTTTATCAGCGGGCAGAGTGCGTTAATGATTAATTGGCATATGGTGCTACGACGGCGGACGTGATGTATATTTGTAGCACTGTAAAATCTAGTTTCTGTACAAGATGGAAGAGGCCGATTTGCTATTTGCTAGCCCCCTTTTTTTTTACCTGATTAAATATAAAGTAACTGACTGCTATGACTATTATGTGGTGAAGTTCTGCTTTTAGAGTGTACACGGTGCGATTAACGAAAGAAGGCAGTCAAACCAGCTGTGGGAGCCCTTTTTCATTGACTTTCGTTGCTCCAAAGGCACGTGGAAACTTTGGTGGAAATTTGTGAGCTCCGGCCTCGGAACACCAACTTCCACGGTACGATTTCCTTCGTGCGTTTATAAAAATGACGATTGTTAGCTCCCCTTTTTATTTTCGTCTCTGTCTATCTCCGCTTCTTTCTCGTAAGAAGACTCGCAGTCCAATCGACAGCATTAAAAGAAACGTCCCGAAAATCAATATTTCCTTGGAAAGACACTCGTCTCATTTAACGTTCTCTCCGCTTCACATTAGTATTATTCTTCCCCATCTTTTGGTAATTTTTCCTTCTTTGTTTCTTTTTTTCTGAAGCGGGTTTAATCAAACCACTCGACGAACTTATCTCTCCGTACTAGCGACAATCCCCCCGATTTTTTTCTTCTTCTTCTTCTACTTTCAGTATTCTCCGGTCTCGTTTTCGATATTGGACAGACAGAACTGGGCGCTTAACTGTAATTGAATTGATAATAGAAAAAAAGCTACGCCTTCCTTCTATCCGCGATCGATACTAGGTTGTCAAGTTTCAGTTTCACGCTGCAAAAGCGGAGACTCTTTTGAAATGACTGCAGCCACTCAATGTCTGGAGTGGTTCTTCTGTGCGAACAGAGAGGCTTCGTTCCTCGGGCTCACAAGACGGGAAAAGGCACGTATAGAAGAGGAACGAAGTAAATCGTCGCTGCGTGGGACGATTTGTCGCTGTTTGGATGTCGAATCTTACTGTCTGCCCTGACGAATTCTTTCAACGTACGTCATTGGCTTGTAGAGAACATAACATATTTGTACGTTAAGTAATGGCTTCTAATTCGATATAAACGATGTAGATGCATGATTTCTTTAACGCTACGTACTGTCGGTCGTTATCATCATCATTCACGGCTGACAGCGTGGGCCTTGTTTGGCCGAGCGAGGCGGAATATAAAAATAACACTCAGGAAAGAAAGGAAACGGAGTCTTTCGACAAGTTTCTTTGTCTCTCACATTAATGAGACAGCTTTCCATTTCTCAGCCTTCCACGGGCTTTGCTTAGAACAATGTTAATGGGCACACAGGGAAAAGGCTGTTGTATCCGGAGGCAGCAGGAAATATACGCGTTATGTCCTCTTTGTTTCCTAATTGCCAGGGGATTGTTGAATAGCGACCTCCTGCGGCTGTCTGGCCATTGGAACGAACTGCAGCACCTTTCAGCTTTTGTCCCGCAGTACGAACACGTGGTCGCGATAGCGCACACAACACTAGTCTACAACTGCCGTAAAGCTGCGGATATTCGGCCTTCTACAGCGCGACGTACGAGCCGAAGTGAGAGTGTAGTCGTCGATCCCCCACTCGCCAGTATCACTTAGCCTCGCAGTGTTCTCCGACGTGCTCAAAACCCTGTGCATTCTGACTGACACATCCTGCTGTGTCCCAAGTCCCTGACCAGTGGGAGACTACTGGAACGCTCTGATAAGGTGCCGGGTGTTCGACTGGTTCTTTCCGAGGGGGTGGCTCGGATCGCTCTGCAGCCCTCTGACCACCGTGGCCGGAGCAGCAGCAGACTGATAGGGTTCCGGGCATGTGTGGCCAGACGCTTCTGGTTATTAGGCTTCGTTGGATGGCCCCATTCTCAGCCGCATTGCTGTTGTTATTTTGGTTGATTTTTGACTAGCAGGGGATGCGTTCTTTTTCTTGCTTTTTCGTGTGAGTCGAAACGGGATGTTCGGAGGTTTTATGAGCATTGTGGTTCGCCTGCCAAGACTCTAGAAGTTATATCATATCACTTGAAGTTATACCTACATTTTGTGGACTACATGCCACGGACTGTCATGGAGAGCACAGGCGTCCATTTTGACTTCAGCAGGAAAGAAATGTATCTGGGCATTGACACAGTGAAAGCGCTGCACGTCTTGTGAAAAGCAACGGTATCGCCGTGGTCTTTCTTCCTTTACTCGTGCTACTCGCTCAGTCTCACCCCCAAAAGTGGATGCCGTCTCTAGCTTCTGTCACATTCCTCCGATTCGGGATCTGCGCGCCACGCTAAGTAGTTGGACTTGGATGCGTTTCGTGCAGCAATAAACAGCAATTAGTCGTCTCTCCCTTGCTGCATCCGATACATTCCTTCGAAATGCCGGACAGTAGCGCATGTGTGCTAATCCCGTTTGTCCACTACCTCATGCCACACGCTGTGGCTCATTCGGCATTCTAGATCTGTGCGGAACAGCGCACGTTCCATTAGCCGCTCTTGGAGCTCCAGGCACACCGAAATCACGTGACCATGAACGCACTAATGAGCTCGACTGGAGAGCGTTTCATTTATTCAAACTCACTTTCAGCTTCATCCAACGCTCTGCGTGCGCTCGGAGCGGTTTCTATGACTTCAAGCCTGCGGCTATGTCTTGCGTAAATTGAAGCGTGTGACATGACGTGGAGAATGTGCAGACGACGACGCAGGCTATTAAGCGTTCTTTCCCGGTGTCTATTAATAGATATTATAATTTGATGTGACAATGGGGGTGACAAGAGCTGTCCGTGCCACCTTCACGACTGCTTCAACATTGTGGTATTATTACTGGAATTCAAGGAACTCGATCATAGGGCGTTTAGCAAACCTGCTTTCTGTCCACGCGCAGTCTGCACCAAGCCGCAGCGCGAAAACAAAAACCATTTTCTCACTTAATGCATTGTCAACCAAATCGGAAGACTTGTGACGTGTCAGAATAATATCAGTTTCTCATAATTTTTGTTTTCCTTTATAAATAAACTATATAAAATTAACAGTATATGTATATAACATTTCCTTCTTCAGCCCACGAGTCCCTCAAGTAATAACTAAATACAAAATAAAATAAACAAGCAGCAACGCTTGTAACATTCGTTGTACTGTTTCAAACAGTGAATGCTATCACTCGTCGTCACTCGACCTATATCACAGGGGCTAAAACGATACAGGTACAGATATATCACGACGCGACTTTTACAAGATGCGAGGATACGAACAGTGTCCACTGACATCGCACAGATGAAACGGATAGCGTAGATGTGCACCGAGCCGTCCGTCCATGTTTGGTCCTACAATGTCAACATTAACCTCTCATCTCAAAAGACAAACACTCGAGGAACGACTGAACGCTCTAATCTTACCCTCCCCCACTGTCAAATTCAATAGAAGCGGAGTCGTCCACTGTGCACATACAGTTCGAAAAGGGCTTTGTTCTTTGCACAGCTAACTTCACCCATATTTCATTTCATGAAGCCCTGTTCGATAAAACGACACGTGAAGTAGATGATTCAGGCATCAGTGAATCGTAAAAGGGTACGGCGTCAAAACCAAGAGCCCACGCTCATTAACCCAATAGACATTCAGTGGAGATCTCTGTTATGCTTTAACTTTTACTTATTAGATTCACATTGCCAGCTAGTGAAGATTGCTCTTGCGAATAATTTCTCTACAGATATTACGTTCACGTAAATGGAAATTTGCGGATGCAAGGAGGAACCTCGGATTCGAAGCTCGTGTCTGCGCTCCTTCCATGGGTAGTGCAATTTATTATGTGTTCCTAATGGACTATAAGGAGGTTGTGCTACCGCGCAGCAGTTTGAATTCTGAGCTCCTTGTATAGACGGTATTGCAATGATTAGAAGCAGAAGCTTCGCAAAGCGCTAGGCGTCTGCGTCTTGCCTTCCAAAGGAGGAAGGCTGTGACGTCTTTGACACACTTGTCCCCCTTACGGCATAACCTAGTACTGCCATGCCGGTTTGCACATCATTTGAACTCATTTATATTATGTCAAATAATTTTGATGAACTGCGGTTCCTGACTAATAATTAAAGCCATTGACTTAATTGAATTAATGATGTTGCTAAACTTTTATACGGTGAACCTAAAGGTGATTCGCGCCCACCACAGCCAGTAGCCACAAATCCGTAGCACGAGCCGTTTCTGTTCAGCGGGTTGGGTTACGCACTTCCGTTAGAATATGACGGCTCCCATGAATAAGCATTCGGCGAGAGGAAAGACATTTTCGAAGCTGAATTAAAAAATAACTGTGCCGTTTCGAACGGTAAGATTGACGCGCGCCATTTATTGCCTTCAAGACTTTCACTGCAAATGAAAATCAAACAGGTGACCAGATGACCCGGGCCCTTTAATACCCACAAAAGGCACGAAAACATCAGAAAGCAATATCAAAATAATGGTGACAATGAATACTACTTCGAAGGTAATCGTATTTTCTAATATTTTTAAGCAAAGATTGGATGAACTTAACCATACACACTGTATCCCTCTTAACTGAGTGCACAGTTATACCATGCCCAATCAGAAGGGAACACAGTCACATCCAACGAGTTGAGAACAACACTCATAATTTCAGTCCACGACGTGCATATCAATTTCAGTAATCGGGTCCTGTCTTATACCCTACACGGTGCTGGTACCCGATTCCCTCTTCGGAGCATAACATTCCTTAGCACTTCCTTGGACGCGTAGCTCTCCCAAGACATCGCGTACTGGAAGAGAGCATATAAATGAGGGTCCCCGCTCGTAATTTAGGGACGTCGTATACGCAGTGAACGCATCCATATGTAACAATGAACAGCGCATTCCGGCGCTGCTCTCTTGGATTACATGCAGCGCGCTCTTCCGCGTAGACTGGAAACGAGATCCACGATATAGGAGCAGACTATTCCATTAGGCCCAGCCAAAGGAAGCCGTCAGCATGGAAGATGCATGGAATCAAGCTTGGTCCGCGTATGGGATGCTAGAGGAAACTTCCGCGTTTGGGTGACAGCGTTTGCAGACCTTGTTCGGGGATCACGATGTACTCATTATCCGCGATAAAGCAAATGTGGGTGAAGGGCGATGTTTTTGCAATGCACAAGTATTCACTTATTGGCACGTTATCAGTAGTTTGCTTCATGAGTGGAATTCATATTTGTAGTAATCAGTTTTGACGAGAGGTACTACCCAGTACAGCGTGGGTATGGGGCTGACCTTGAGGGCTTAAACGTCTGGTACCACCATAACGCTGCACATTTTTTGTATCTACACCAATTTTGTGGTTATGCATCGTTGTGTCGAAATGGATGCGGTAGTTAAGCTGCTACTAGAGTTCTATTCCATGTGCTTGTAGGTATCTATATATATATACAGAAAGAAGGATCAGTGATGTCGTGTATTGCAACTACCATTTTTGGAAGTTCGCTACAATACTCCTTGTTACTGGGGGTTCGTTTATTGTACTGTGAACATAAAACTGTCTGAGAGCGCAGGAAAAAGAAAACCGAGAAGATCAGCTTCGCGGGAATTCTCGGGGAAAAAAAGCAAGTTGTACATACAACATACGCACTTGATGACCATTAAAAGCGGTAGGAAGCAAAGAACAAGTTGTATATCTAAACATAAGTTGTTAAGGAACGACAAACACTACGCACAATACACATTGCATGGCACTATCTTCTCGCCAGTGGAGTCAAGATGTTAACGTTTAGTTTTGACATTTATTCCAGAGAGGTCAGTCATTTTCATCATTGCCAGAGGACAACGGTTTTGGCTCTGGACCATAACCACAAGAAACGTGCGACTTGATATTGAAGCTTCGATACAAAATGCTACAAGGAAATCAACGAAAGAATACCCATTAAAAAACCTTTCCCGACCACCCTTTAACACGAAACTCATTCAGCAGTAACCCGCGTCAACTCTTTGTGTAGGAAACTATAAATAATAAATATTTTAAAAACCCGAGACCCTTTCATCGATTTACCTTGTTCACAGCTACCGTTGCCAGTCGAGTGTTGCGCGCAGAATTCTCTCAGCAGCAGCTGTTCCCAGCGTTTCCCGTTCGCTGCTTCTTTTGTTCCAACATTTTTCGAGGCACTAACGGCACACAAGCCACAAAAGCGCGGCGTTAAAGTCACGTCTCGCAAACGGGTCGTTGCTCAACGTGCACCCCTTCATTACGAGACCGGTAATCACTAGACCCAGCGCTTTGCCTGCAAGACACGAGAGCAATGCGAGAAAGATATCATTATCAGTTCGACTGTTACTGTTAGTTCTTTCCTTTCCTTTTCTTTTCTAAGCTCGCTTGGGAAGGCTGTTCTCACTGCTGTCCACTAATTAGCTGAGACGTGATATATTTCATGACCAAGTGGCATAGACTATAAGACCTATGAGTCGTGTGTGCGTCGTGGGAGTCTACCGGCTATGCCTACGGACACCGGAACCGATCGTCTTCTTACATCACCGCCCGCACGTCAGCCAATAGGTTGTCAGCTTTAGATGTCAGCGTAGTGGTAGTGGCGCCAGCTGTATGCGGCGCTTAGCCAATGAGGCGGCAGCCGTCAGCGTGTCACGTGGATGTGTTTTTTATTTTTTAAGTGTCTGTCTTGAAAACTACGGCGCGCAGGAAAACGGCCCTCTTCTTCCTTTTTTCCTCTCGACATTCTGGGATGTGGAACAGCATAACTCTGACAGAACGAGACGTATTGATCTCTGCTCGACTATCTTTCTCCACCCTGTATGGTCAGGCATACACAGAGCGAGAAGCTGCAGATTTGCCTCGCTGTATGCATGTGCATCCTAGCTTGAAGTCTCCTGAAACTCAGGGGAGACGTGTTAGCGCCACGAAGTCCGTGCACTCCGTTAATCTTGTCTACCTCCTTTGCCTCCCGAGCGACACCTTCCACCGACAGCCCAAGTAGTTTCTCGTGGCTGCATTAGCTGGAAGACAGGTCCGAACTTGTCTTAGCCGTCTTCCCCAGAGACTACTGTACTCTCGCGTGGGGCTTAATTGCGTGCTGTTCCCTAAGGATGAGCTCGCCTGCACGGCCAATCTTACTATGGCGCTAAATGCTGCACTGTTCGCGAGGAAGAAGCAAGTTTAATTAAAGTCATACTTCACGTTTTGGAGCATGGGAAGACATTCCGATCAAGATCTGATCAATAGACGAGAAATATTTTTCTCTTTGTTTATAAAAATTTTTTGGCTCCAATTTTTTCGATCGCCTCCTAGGCTTGAAACGGCCCCAGAAGTGACTGCATATAGGTAGATAAACATTTCAGAATCCCCAAGGGTGCAAACCACCAGTAAAATAAGTTGTTTAGCCAGTTCATTTATCTGCACGTTCGCATCAAAGCAGTCCTTTAACTTGGAGTGTCTTGGAAGAAAATAAGAAAATAAACTAGTTCTCCTTGACTGTCTTGCAGCCACTCTAGTCCAACTTCTCTACAAACCCTCGCAAACAAGAAAGATATCTTCACTCCTACAGAAAGGCGAAGTAAGAGCAGCAGAGCGTTCGCCTTTTAGCAGCGGTGTTTAAAATCAGAAGCAAGGCTGACATCAAAAGGACAACCTCGGCTTCTTGAAACCCATATAAGCACCCTTTAGAAGTCATTAAAAAAATCTTGCGGCATCTAAGAAGGCTTTGTTCGCTGGCTAAGAGAAGACCGAAGAGAAATTAAAAAAAAAAAAGCTCTTAGGGAAGTTTCTAAACTTCCCTGGATCTTGACTCGCCTGGAGCACTGTTTATATGGCGCCTGTGCTGCCTTTATGAGAATCCCTTCATTTCTTCGCGTGTTAGATATTTTTGTGCGAAGAGCTATTTAATTACCGAGCGCTGCGACCGCAACTACACGATACTTTGTCAACATCTTATTTTATTTTTTTCCTTCTCCCTGGTCTGCTTACGATCACTCGCGGTGAGCCCTAACGAATGTAGACGATGTTCCCGTGCAGTTAAGAATTTTGGCTTTTTTGCTTTGGACGCAAGAAATTAAAAAAAAGATAAAAAAGAGGGTGTCAGTGAAACGTGTAATCGAAATAAAGATAGTGATAACGGAAGGCTGACACTGAAGGTGTGTTGGTAATTGAACCTGAAAAACCCTGTTTTTTTTTTTCTGCGTTGTTTAGGCTCTCCTCTATTGTGTAGCGTGAGCCAAAATTAGTGCGGTTGACAGTCTTTAACAGTTAAGTTTTTATTATCTATTCTGCTCTCACTTTCTTGTATTTGTAACTTCGTCCCAAAAGCTCAGTTGATACACCTGTCTGTTAGGCTGGTTGAACATTCCTATACTTCACACCGTGAAATCTAATGAAAAGATTTTTCGTTTCTTCTACTTTTCAATCGGATAGTTCCTGTAACTCCTCGCATGTAGGTACGTCTCTTTGTAACCCCGATTCGGGTCCTTATGCAGGTAAATCTCCACACACGAACAGAATAA
>JARGYV010094346.1:0-12106 GCA_029532675.1 Ornithodoros moubata
ATTGTTTTAAGTATACTATGCTCTGCCTGTTACGAACGGGGAACATTTTATAAGCTTTCTGTACATGTGTCATATGTTTTAACGGTATAACGTACATCAAACTTTGTTGTTTTGACCTATCACGTGAACTAGCCTCGTTCCTAGGGTTGCCACAAATGCTCTTTTTTCTCCCGGACCTTTCCTTCGCTACGGAAAGGATCCGAGCGTTCTTTGAATGCAACTGCGTTCCTTTCCTTTCTCGTGCTTTTTCTTGTCCTTTCTCAAGGTTGTCGATTAAGGAAAGGAGCAGCGTGTCTATGAATACGGCGGTAAAGTCTTCTTGAATGCCTACTACCCCAACGGTTTTATGTCCTGTTCCGCTTTTGATGCTGCTCTTAAAACTTCGGGTTCTGATTTCATACTTGTCGGCAATTTCAACGCATACCATATTATGTGGGTCTTCAAAACAGATTCTCATGGGCAAGAATCAGTGAATCTAATTTCTCGCTGTGGCTCTCATCTCGGTAATACCGGTTCCTTCACATTCGCCCATGCTCTATGCCGATCAGTGCTGGACTTGACCCTCTTCACTCCTTCCCTGCACCTTCCGTCGTAGAGGACGATTGAAGAGAGCACAAACAGTTTTTTTCGATACTGCAGTCCCCTTCAAGGGTGATCATCTCTTCCTACCGTCACTGTAATCATAAACTTGAGTGCCGTCTGCTCGCACGCTGCTTGGCCTCGAATATAAACGAGGCCGCTCTAGATCGCGCTCAGCTGGCCGTTGCCCGAATTTCTCATTCTACTAGTGCATCCTCCTTCTCTGTCACAAAATGTGCGCAGTTCGGATCAGCTCCTCGGTGGACCGAAGCCTGCACAAGAGTCTGAAAACGACGCAAGGCTAGATGGAAATCTCTTCTGATATATTCCTGCTAAACGAGTCTACTTTAAATCTAGAAACACGTTCCTCTCAGCATCACGTAACAGAGATGCGTATAGAACAAGCTGTTTTACAGACAGGCCGCAAGATTATCAGCCAACTGATGTCAGAGTGGAACCATGGGCTCGTGAGTCAGCCTCGTGCCCTAGCCTGTCAAGATTATCGTTCACTTCCTCTACAGGCGCCCTCTCTTCTTCACGGCTTCTCTTGTCTCATTTTAATTATTCTAATCAGAGCATCTCTTAGGGTCGCTCAGTTGGTCCTGATATATACAGATATATGTATATCCCGAGGACGAGACAGAGGGAGGAAAACAGGATAAAAAAGAACTCAACACGGATGACATATGTAGGTCGTGGTGGTGGCGCTTAGGCAATGAGGCGACTGGCCAGAATATTTCTCAGGTGGCCAGTGCGTCCGGTCAGTAGTAGTATCCAAACCAATCAACGAGAAAGATGCGAATATAGCGGTGTATCTTTAATAAGACAGTGAGGGGAAGTAGTCAGTGGTGGTGGCTCGAAATGAGTAGAGGTTATATAGAAATCCCGTGTTCCGGCAAACTTGAGCAAGATTGCGAGCGCCTTGAAAGTTGTAGAGAGCGCAGTGAAGGAGGAAATGTTTAAATGTCTCAGGGGCGTCGCCATGAAATCCCATTGGGGAAAGGACAAATAGGATGGTTTAGAGGTATGAGCTGAAGCGAGAAACACTGCAAGGAAGAAGAATCAGTCCAATCTCGCACGGACCTGTAGTAGCAAGGTTATGTCGCCATTGGAAGTGCCGGGAGGAATACTGACATTAGTTCGTGAGATTACGTGAGGACTACGTAGGTGCCTTAACTGTTTATACAAGTTGATGATCAGAATTGTGTAGTCTCCTAGTGAGTAGACGAGTGGCAATATCAGTCAGGACTTTATCAGTCTCTGAGCCCCCTCGTTAATCCATAGTCCACAGTGACCGGGGATCCATGTGAATATGATTGCAGACTGTTGGTGGAATGGCTGCACGGAAAAACCGCAGGATTTCTGCTTCACGCTCAAAGCCGATGTAAACTCGAGTAAACCATCGTGGTAGTATCTTCAAGGCGACCATGATGTCAAGCAATTTTGCGTGGGAGCATGAACTATAATAAGGTAATCGGACATCAGAGAACTTGAGTGCCACGATAAGAATACCGGCACCAGCTTTCTCATTCACCGCGGGTGCATTCGAGGCGACAACAAGATACGTTGGATTGGTGAAGTGGCATTCCAGCATATCGTTGATCCTCTGCAGTGGAAAATTGATGCACGCCGGTGTAAATTCGTCTAGAGCTGCTATGGTAGCCCGATTGCTGATCACAGGCGGTTGTATCTATGAAAGATCAACGCCAACTCTTGGCATAGGCGGGGACATATAAGCAGCAGATTATGTCTAGTCCCTGTTGCATCGAGTATACGAGGAATGGGCCCGAGTATTGGAGGAGCTCGGAATTGGCTGTGGAAGACTATGACTGAAGATTTTGCCGCAGTGATGTGTAAAGATATCGACTGGCCCATACAAATACCGCATCAAGGTAGTCCTACATATGTGGTCGGACTTCATCGAGCAAAAAGCCAGAGGTAAAGAATGCTACGTTCATCCGTTTAGATCATTGTGGAGGTATGCGGCGAAAGCCCCAGTGTGAACATCATGATATTGAACAGAATAAGAGACAGCAGCAATTCTTGAGGGATACGGGACTAGAGGAATAGACAGTTAGTTGAATTGTCCTTGCTGCAATAAAAAGAACGGGAGGTTAGGAATTATGCGACTCAAGCGACGAAGTATCCCGGGATGTTCAACGCATGTAATAGCTCGAGAAGGACAGGGTGCTTCACAGATAAGAGTGCGGATATCAGCCTTAGCGATGTCAAGTGTGACTACAGCACAAGCATGTCTCATATCTTCTGAACTGTTCTTATGTTGCCTTCCAATATAGCATGTGCGAATTAGATAGAGGCCTGAAGGCGAAACCCAAACTGACAATCCAGCTGAATGTGTTGTTGAATGAAGAGTTGTAGTCTTTCAAGCCGCGGTCGTTCGACGGTTTTAAACAGTACCGACGTCAGTGACATGGGTCGATTATTGTTCACATGCAATCCCAATGTGTCCTTTTCTCTTTTTATCTTTTTTTTATTTTTTTTNGGGGGGGGGTTGCCGGAATAATCAGTTCAACCCATTACTTCATTCTCAGCGAAACTTTACCTCTCCTGCGAGATTACCACAAAAAAATATATCCACTGATTTACAGCTTAGTACTGACACCACATCCATCCTTCTGCACACAATAACTTCCCAGCGCACATCTGCGACATCTACACTGCGAATAAAAGAGAAAGAGAAAAAAGTATATAATCGTTAGTACGTACCTACAAAGCCACCGCTTTCAATGCTCACTTCAAATGCCCGCATTCAGACCTATTGTTTGCACAAGATATTCAATTAGCGAAGCTACACCCTATGAAACACCCAAGCCAGCTGAAGTGATCCTTCAATCTTTTTTGTCGAAAACACGCCAGCTCAAACAGAGGAGAATAAAGTTTGCGCGTCGCCTGTTTCAACATTTCCTTTTTGCACCCCTTTCTTTCGACTTGCAGACTATACTCATTTATTGGCAGAAAGGGTAGGGACACGGCATCCACAGCCACTTCAATAGCAGACCTGCCTTTGACGTGAACTCTCCAATTAGAGTTGCCGAGCCCCAGAACATGTTCACTGCGATTGTTTTCGGGCTTATTTGGGGCCGCGAAAAGAGAGGGAGTATGCTTTTATTTGCGAAATGTCAGCCTCACTATAGGTCGAATTCTTCAATGAAGATAAAAAAATAAAAGAGCAGAAGAGGGGACGAGTCGTTCGAAAGAACATCGATGTGCATGACTGGGGAATGGTCACACGGCGCTGGAATTCTGTACGCCGTGACACAGGTCACTCCTAATTTGGGAGAATGCATTGCCATGTCCTAGCTTTCATCATTATGTTTGTTTTATCACAATGTCCAGTGCAACGAAAACGTTGGAAACCATTGACTCAGGTATAACCTCGGTCCCATTCATCGCGTTAGATTTGTTATATTGAAGCTGTGAGTAAAACGAACTTCAAGATCGATTGTCGGATAGAAGAATAAAGAGGTAACGCTAGACTGAACAGCCAGGTCACCACATCACGCGTTCATGCACTGTAGTAGTGTTTCAGATGATTTCAATTTATTGCGCAATGTTTGTGCAACTCAAAGTGGGACGCTTCAAATTTCACGCACCCTGCTGTCTATAGCACCCAGTTACTAGCATTTCAGTACGAAGGCAGGGATCTTTCCGTATATCATGCTGATACTAATGTGTCGGTATGCTGTTCCCAGTACCATCTGATATATACTTATGTGTATATAAGTGTAGTGTGCGTGTTACTGCGAGCGGAATAAAAAAAAATATTTAAATCATTCTCGCAGTGGAGGTCAGCTCTGCTTATATATGCCCATTTTTAAAACTCCTTGCGAGCCTTATACACACAGCGTACCTTGTCTACCCTTAAAATCCACGCCATTGCTGTACAATATAGGCGCTTCTAGGATTTTCTACGCTGGTACTATATTCCCTGCTCAGAATGAAGCCGTTCAACCTACTTGCACAACGCAAACATTTAGCCAGAGTGAGAATGCAGTGGTGCGATCAGTAATTTGCGACGGTACACGCCACTGTTACTGCGTCATGCGACAGAAGGCACTAACATTGTTGACCGGATTAGGCGACAATCTAGTTGATAAACTGGATCTGAAAGGAACCGCACTGCTGCTAAGAGTACGCTCCAAATGATATTTAGGGATATCTCGCGTGCAGACACACATAGAACAAAGCCCAGTGCGTCTCTGTGTGTGTGGTTGCCTGCTTATCATGTTATAATCCAGAGGGCGACCTGCTGAGGCAGCGATGAAAGTAAACTGAGGGTTGCTGCACCTCATAACAGCAGGTAAATTCGTGGGAAATGGCAAGCGACGACGAAGCGGCAATTTCATGACGCTGTAGCCCTTACAAAAGCGAGACAGTGCCGTGCAACATTTCCTTTTCAATTCAACATACTTACGTCCTTTCACATCAGGGCAGCCTGACATGAGCAACACCCCTCCTTTTGACTTCATCCTGCTAGGAACTTGTGTTTTTGCTATGTCTTTGCAGATATTGTGCCGTCACTGGATTCGATCTCTCATTATTTTCTTTTTGCGGAATATTTTAGTGGGCACGGGACGCTGCTTTAGTGATCAACAGGTCATATCGAGGTGAATTTCGTAAATATGACGATTATGACTATGGAAAAAGAAATATAGGGTTTTAGGCCTCAGTCCATACTGAGACTCAGTACTCCGGAAGGCACGACACGATGGCCGAAGCGGGTCACCGGTAATTGA
Organism: Ornithodoros moubata; assembly: GCA_029532675.1. NCBI lineage: Eukaryota > Metazoa > Arthropoda > Arachnida > Ixodida > Argasidae > Ornithodoros > Ornithodoros moubata. The sequence continues at coordinate 5,337 of JARGYV010094346.1, forward strand.
AACATCGTCTGCTCCTGTATCGTTTTCAAGAATTACACAATTGCACTGAGCGGTCGACGGTCAACCCTGTACAATTTTCTTTACAACACCCGTCTATTGACTGGAAAGCGACAGCATTCCAGAAATATATGCTACATTGCACGTTGAGCACATTGATGACTTCACCACGCTAATTTTATGCAAACAGACGTTAGTTAGCGGAACGTGCGATATGATCCGTTGGTAGAATGCTTCCGTTAGACAGAAGGTCCCTGATAGCATCTTGCACAGAAGATCTGGGTCAATCTGGTAAAGTAATCGCGACAAGGCCGGCAATCTCCTCCATTCTCGTTCAATCAAATGGTGCGATATTAGAGAGCACCCTCTTGGCGTCTCCTCCCGCGAAATATATTCCTTGCACGACACGTCGGAAGTGGGTTTTACGCGCTTCTCTTTCATTACCATGGATGCGGATGTGACGAGGGACACATCAGTTTCGTCACGAAGACAGCTCTTTAATTTGGGTTCTTTAGAGCAACTATGTTTTGATGACTATTCGGCGTACTGCAATACATATCGTGGCAGATATATCCAGATATGGATTGAGGTCGCTTCCACACCGCTGATTCCAACACTAGCTTTAAGTATCGGGAAGAGGAACAGTAATGACTTTTACCGTGAGGCTATGGATGATTGGGACGTGGCGATAAAAACCGCAGCGCTGAAAATGACACATTCATGAGTGATATCCCCTTTCCTCCTCATGTTTCATGGCGTCGTAAATTCGCCCAGTCCTTGGCTTCTCCACGACGTTTTATCGCACCGTTGCTTTCTGGATACATTAATATAGTGACCGCGTCATATTTCTTTTTCACTGTTTCATGCACACGGTCGGGCTGCTCTGTGCTCCGAAGAGAACGTTTTCTTTTATTCATGTTTCCATTACACTCGACGGGGTTTATGTTGACGGTGCAATAATTTTCTGTATGGGTCATATTAGATATATGTTCCATTGAGCGACTACCCAGCCATGTTATATGAGTATAAGGTCGAACGCTTAGGTTAGTTTGCGTACACTTGGTAATTATATATTTTCTGTGTGCAAAGCCGTTAATAAATGTTCTGAGCAGGACGAACGGCTGCACGCTCTATCGTTCACACACCGGTGTTTAGAGCGGCCGACCGCTTTACTGATCATACTCAGACTTCCCAATAACCGCCTTAATATATTTGAAAGAAAATGCTGAACTTACAATTCTTACATTAAAGCTCCAACCGCTGTACATCCCATTTCTAGATCACTACCCCTCTTTTTTTTCTTTTCTTTTTTTCAGTCAGGTGGTTCCACGACATTGCCAGCTTAATGAACTTAAAGGAACTGTCAAGTGCATCCTGAACCATTACAGATTGTATGTTCCTCTGAGAGCTTATACCTTAGATGTCTCAAATGCCAAATATAATCCTCAAGTGCTGGCTACTTTTGGAGCAATCGAAATTCAGTGATTGCCTCGTAAAGCTAGGAGGGCGCAACCATTGACCAATCAACACTGGGCGACGCGCGTTGAAAACTAGTGAGAACAGTGCGTCTTCCCTTTTGTGTGGTCAGGAGTTCTGTGAGACATAACGCCTGTGGTCGAAAATGCACGGTTGTTGCATCCCCGAAGTGTACGCCAGGCATCCTAAAGAATCGGGTGAGAGCAAAGTTCTCCCGAAAGAGGAAATAAAATGTATCGCTTTTTGATCGCGGCAAACAGTGACAGTTGGACGGAGCAGACGACGATAAAGGAGGGAACGCTGGACAGAGTGACACCCGAGATGGCTGTTTTTTCAAAGCGTGCAATGCAAGGTGTTCAACAATACAATTACCTTTTAAGTAAGGTATAATAATAATATGCAAATCGTCCTCAATGTTTCGTGCAATATCACGTTGTCACGTGATATATTCCGCCAATCCCGTAGACGAAACCAAGTTTTCTCGTTTTAGACGTCTTGGGGCGCTGCGATCTGCCAAAACCTCAAGTTTAAAATTAATTTCTGTAGAAAATATTGGAGAATGGCACAATGGGCTACATCCGCGTGTATAACAAATGAGCAGTTGTTTTTCACTTTACTCCTTTTAAGAAGATTTTTTTCTTTAATGCTGATAAAAACCGTCCCCTCTTACTGCTAAACGAATGGTGGTGGTGGTGGTGTATCGTTAACAGGGGGGAGGCGTGCGGTTTGCCTGCCAATGCTAAACGAATGGTGATGACCGGTTCTTTCGCGGTGCTTTCTTTATACTGAGGTTCATGTAGCCAAAAGTAAACACGAAGAGAATATTTTAAACAATTTCGACGCAACTGCCGCAAAAGACAAAAGTGAACAGAGAACAGATGTAATGTAGAAAGCTGAATAAATTATTGTGCACGAAAATCCAAAGTAAAGGAAAGCGGCCGCGAATAATGATGAACGGTAACCATTTCGAGAAGACGTGTTCACAGTCTCACGATCATGCATCAGCGCGAGTCACTTTAGCTTCCACAAACGTCGCAAGGAGAAGAGAAAAGAGAACGCACAGGATGAATATTGGTAATGGCACAAAACAGTATAATGATGAAGTTCGGCACGTTTGAAAAAAGAAAATAAGATAATTATCTTAAGAAAGAAATTCCCAGTCATATATTCGCAACATTTCATACCGTATTATTGAGGAAGCAAGAAACTCTCCTGAAGCTCTCAAGAAAGGTGCAGGAGGGCTGTTACGTTATACTAACGAAAGAAGCTGAGACAGGGCAAAAGGAGATGTAAAGACATATGAGTTCCTCAATACATCGAATCATACTGACGTGATCGTGATACATTTTTATCTTTTCTTATCTCACGTTCTTATCTTTAATATTTGTTTCAGCCTCCTACATTAGCTGGTGGTAGTATTTTTACACCAACAAACAAACCAACAATATCTGAAGATCGCTCTGTGGCTGTTCCCTTTTCTTTCTTTTTTCGTGAACATTTTTCGTGAGCATCTTTCAAGTCACTCACGGCATTGTAAAATTCGAAGTTGATAAAATGCATAAAATAAAAGAATATAGACAACAACAGGTTACACTCGGAGAACATGTTTACGGGCTAAAACGGAGTAGGAAGGAGTACACGATATATATGTATCGACCCGTATAGAAGGAACTTATTGACATAAATGCAAAACAAGAATCTGGATTTCCTTCGGTCGCTGTTTGGAGCAATTCGCCACTCAGCAATTTCCCCTTAAAAATGAGTTGGTATCTGCATAGAATGGGAAAAGGTAAGTACTTCTTGAATATCACAAGAGCTGACTTTTAGTGCAGTTACTTGGTGCCCCGAATAACACGGGCGTACTTTTCACCATAATTTGATAGGTACCTCGCTGAGCTTCTTGTGTACGTGAATTGCTCACCTCTCATGGGTTTTAATCAGCCTTTAGTGATGTAGAAAATATCTCTGGTATGCTGCTTCTAGCGGTACCTTTGTCCCCTTATCTATTTAATATCGAAGATGTTAACATCAGTGTCAATATTTTAGTGATTGGGTGTACGCCTACTTGCTCAATTGCTTGCCTTACGGCTATCGACTTTGTGGGGAGCGGCGTGCTCTTGGTGAGTGCCCTAAAAACGCAACTGTATAAATTAATGGCGATGAGGCAGGAATGCGGAGCTTTTTAATAATATTTAGTATTTAAATACGTTTATGGAAAGACGTATTGAAACACAGACAAAAAAAAACAAAAAAAAAAAACACGTACTTATATGTATATCTAAATACCGTTTCCACTGTAGCCACATTTAAAATATAATTTTAGTACACCGTGTTTCCGGCACGTTTGGGCCTTTCTCTCGTTTCGCATACCAGCCTCCTGCGATAAAAAAGGGTACATTGGCTAGAGACTACAAATCATTCATTCTGCGTGCCTGGGGATTTCCATCCTCCTAGAAAACAGTGTTATAGGAAAGTCAGTACCCTGTCCATCGCATGATTTTAGTATAAAAGAACACAGGGGTTTGAGATGAATTCCCTTGCCACGTTAGATAGAAACTTGTGTTCAGGGGAAGAGAGAGAGAAAACTTTAAAATGCGATCCCCAGCCGGTAGCCGTTAGATGCAATTCCAGTCAGCCACATACTGCGAACTGTGCGATCGTTCATGGCTGCAATTTGGCGAACAATTTTAGTTAACAATTCCACCAAACCACACCCGTCTTTTTTTTTTTTTTTTTTGTCAAGTGCTGATTCGTATGGGAAGATTTCGAAAAGAAAGAAAACATGTCAGGCTCTCAATTCTAAATTAAATTACGTCCGTCCTTCCTCAGGTACATATCTGTGCGACAAGGTTTAGAAGAAACTAAATCAATATGACTTTAGACTCTCAATTCTAAATTAATCTGCTTCCGTGTTTCCTCAGGTGCTGCTCCTTATGACAAAGTTGGTGCGAAGTTGACAAAACAATGGCGGATGGGAAATTTCGACATAAGCTTAAATTGCGGACGTCCCTGATTCCTCGAGAAGCAGACATTACCATCGCCTACTTCCCAGCCGTTACAAATGTGAATGACGCTCCTCTCCAGAGAATAGGAAAGCTCAACTGCCGTCTCGTGGAAGGGCGATTCCAGCGCGCCGAGCACTCGCCCTAAATGGTGCATTCGTGTTCTCCGGAGAGTAATGCCTCGCATGCTGGCCCGCAGTACGCGTCGGTGCGTTCCACGGTTAGGATGCGTAATCATGAGAGTGACCTACATTCTGGCCGAGGACAGGATACGTAAAGGCAAAAGAACATGGTACTAAGTGTAAAAAAAAATTGAGTCTTGTCACTTACATCACTTTTGTTAGTAGGCTGCATTCTCACGTCAACAAAAGAAAGGGCAAACAGCATACTTCGTATGGTTTATGCGACCATACCTTATATACTTTTTTCTATTCTTCTTTCCCGTACTCTTGATCTGGCTCTGATCTTGCTAAAGTGCCACTACGACAAAAGTTTATATTCCGCAAGAAATCTGAAAAGGTAGGTAGCCGAAATATAGCAGGTTTACATTACACCCAACCGAAAGGTTGGGTGTAATGTAAACCTGCTGTTCTGGGACCCACTGTAGATGAACGCCGCTCGCTGGAAAATTCATGAGAATCTACACACTGAACTTTAACGCAAGATTTTGATCAACGTCTGCGTAACTATACAAGTTGGGAACCCTGCTCAAATGCAATGACTCTTAAAGGGATAGTGCAGTGTTCAGTGAGTTCATGTTACTTTATATTTTTTGGAAGCTTCAGATATGAGGTACTACCATAATCGCCATGACTTCCGAGTAATCTAAAGAGAAGAAGAAGACTCTAAAGATTGTTTCGCACATTGAGGCGGCTGACAGGTAGGCAATGTCGTCGCCGACACTGCATTTCATCCCTTCAGTAGGAGGCTATCACTTCTTTATCATTGACCGGTACGAACAACTCGAGCACTTACGCAACCTCCACTTGCTTGTCACAAATTTGCGTCGATACATTCACCTGCGCTCCCGGTGGCGCCATGACCTGACTGCTACACTCTAATAAAAAAGAGAGTAACTGATGGAGGAAACGACCAAATGAATGACCAGCCTCAGAATTCGGATGCGGCACGGAGCTCTTACTTATCTACGCATCGCCTACATCCGTCCCATCCTCGAGTTTGACTGCGTTCTATTCTCTCAGCTGAGGGACTACGGCATCGCAAAACTTTTCTCATTCGAACTTCGTGTACTTCGGTTGTGCCTTGGCCTCCCCGCGTACTCAGCAAATGAGGCTCTCTACCTGGAAGCAAGAATTGCACCCCTAAAGGAGCGGATCCAGTACACCAGCGTCTCCGCCTTCTTATGACTCTACTATTGCCCTCTTTAACACCGATTATGCACCCCTCTGAGACAGACGTAACATATATTGCTGATACCCTGGACTGTGCACAGCACACCTCAGCTTGTGCTCACGAACCAGCTCCTTTCCTCTGCATATCTCACTGAACAAGTTAAAACCTTCAGTCGTACCACCTACGTCACCATTCATCTCGACTGTGGACATTTTCGGAGGAAGCGTCCACGTGATGACATCATCAGTAATCGCTTGCTGTCAGTTTTCTTAAGTCAAGGGCCCGACCATCTCGTTATCTCAACTCAGGCCTCGGACGTTTAGGAGAAGGCGGGAGCTGGAGTCTTCATCACTTCGCTAGACTCTTGCCCACCTGTTCGATTGCCGGACTACACTCCGGACTACAAATTTTTGAAGCAGATCTGCTGGCGATTGCCCTCGGTCTCGTGCGTGTAAGGCCCTCTTGCAACCGAGTGATTTTCTTGTTAGACCGTCTTTCCTTAGTGACAGTCCTGACGAGCCTTTCCCAACGTCCTCGTATGTCCGTCATCTGCGCACTCGCCCCTCCACACGTGCACAATATTATCCTCTCCTGGATTATTAGCCACCGGGGCATATCTTATAATGAGTCGGCAGACGAACTGGCGAGGATGTCCCTCACCGGTGCTAATCTACCCGTTCTTCCACCGCTCCCTGTCATCCTGCGTGCTCATTTCCAACGCCTGCAACACCTAACATCCATCAGGCAACAACGTGGGAGTTATGAACACTTGGCTTTTCCGTGGCGCCCGCAGTGCTGTTCTTCACGCAATGACGAAGTGCGGATAACGAGACTGAGATGCTTCGCCCTGCCGCTGAACTTTTACTTGCATCGATGCGGCCGTCGAGGCTACCACTTTGTGCACGATGGAGCGGGAACAGAGCAGGTTATATACCTGTTCTA
>JARGYV010094350.1:0-12035 GCA_029532675.1 Ornithodoros moubata
CAAGGCGGATTGCGGAGCGATCGACGCCAGCCTATAACCCACATTCTAGCACCGACCCAACGTATCTTTGCACCCCCTCTGGAAAATGGCCTAGCGGCGCTCCTGGTTGGAGCTCTGGTGCATACTGTGAGATTTTACATAGAAGAAGTGTCTATATGAGCTGGTCAACCAAAACAGTATCATTGGGCCATTAATTGAAAGCCAGTAGTATTTGGGTCAGTGTTCGATCATGGAGAATGTGCCATCGAAATGCGGTTGAAGGGATTTCTGGACCGGAGTCCCGATGGACAAAAACGTGGCTTGACAGCTCTAGGTCGGAGTCAACGACATGCCGACTGTGGGGATGATGACATGATGGTTCAGGGCGGGTCTGCAACATACTCTCATGGAGGCTGTGGAGGAAGGCTGATGGGACAGTTGTGTGGTGAGAAGTCTGTACAAAGATCTCTGAAGGGAGATGGAGTTTCGTGCCATAGACGAGGATGCACGTATTCAAGAGGGACCATTAGCAGAGAATCGTAGCACTTCGTGCTGTAGGGGGCACAGGAGAGGACAACTTGAGGTGCCTGTGAATTCTCTCAATTAGTCCGCTTGCCTGACGATAAGCAGTCCTTCGTATTTGGTAGGTTACAAGTGGTTACGGTAGTTTTTTGAAAAGACTAGCTTTGAATTGTCAACCACAGTGGATGATAAGTGTTGCCGGAATACCAAAATAAGAAATCCACCCGTTGAGAAAGGCTTGGGCAGTGGTTTCGGCAGTAATGTCCATGATGGGAATAGCTTCAGGCCATCTAGTAAAGCAGTCGATACATGTCAAAAGGTACATACGACATTGTGACAGAGGAAGCGGGTCCATGAGGTCCATGTGCTTGTGCAAAAGGCTGCAGGGAGACTGAGCTTCTTGGTACCGGTCATGTTGGATCCAGCTAAGACTGTCTGTCTTTCATTGCTCTGTCTTTGCATCTCTAAATGCCAATATCTTGTTTGGCAACATTTTGTGGAAATAGACCCATTTTGCTTGCATTAAAAAGTTCTCCAGCTTAAATTTCTGGAGAACTCATTAATCTTTCAGTTCTCAAGCACTTCAGAGTCAGTGGCCTTGCTTTCACCACAAATTGTCCGAACCTTCAGTCCATATCTTTTCTTGAATCTGGCCAGCCATCCTTCATTGCATGTGAAGCAACCCTGGGCCAAACTGAGAGCATTTTGCTTTTTTCTTTGCTTAGTGGTCCATTGACCAGAATGTTTTGTGCTCAGCCAGTTTTCAACCGAAGTGAGACGGCCTTCTCAACTCGTGGAAGCTTGTTTGCGATTTTTGGCACCAGTAGTACTGCTTACTTGCTGCAGGATCTTCACCATCTTCGATAGAATCGTAGACGGCATGCTCTTTGGAATTTCGAATTCCCTAGTAGTTTGACTTTCCCCCAGCCTCGACAGTCTCTTTCGGTCCACAGTTTCTCCCACTGGAGTGCACACAGCTTTCCTCACTTGAGGAGGACATCTTACGCAGGAGTGGTGGAAACATACACGCGGTTGCGGCCAGTAACACGCTTATGACTGCTACCAGAGCGGAGGGAATCGCGTGCTATGCTCTTACTGCTTTCGGCCCTTTTCGGGTCGAAAATCGTGATGTGATAACGGAATACTTCTAGTGCCAAAATCTTTGTGACGTAGTGGAAGTCTCAACTATTGTCGCAGGACAGGGGCGTTGCACTCTCCTCTCAGCCGAGAGTTGTATTGCAAGCATTTTTAGTAAAGCATACCTGGGCAGTCGGTGCCCGTTGTAAAAACTCGTATTAGGCTGTGTAGGTATTTATGTGTGTTGCATTTATCCCCACAGACCACGTCATCGTCCCGTGTTATGCGCCCGTGTCCAAGTTGAGCGGGAAAATGGCAGCCTATGTGATGCACGTTGACGACCTCAACTGCTTTTATGTCATGCGAAAAGACCAAGAGCCCCAATTGGAGAACCTGGGCACGCTCATCCAGCAACGGTATGCTGGAGGAAACGGGGATCCCGTCAACCCTGTTCCCAAGATGCCCTGCATCGCAATGTCTCCTGCGGATTCCCAGTGGTACCGTGCCAAAATAGTCGATTTTCTTGACGACGTGCAAGCCGTTGTCCATTTCATCGACTACGGCAACACAGAAGAGACAACTCAGTTCCGTGCAGTGCCTGCGGAGTTTCTTGAGATTCCGCCCTTTTGCTACAAGTGCAAGCTCGATGGGTCTAAGAACCTTGCAAATGTTCCCGGGGCAGTGGAAAAATTCACCGAGCTGGTGAGCGACGTGGAAGTGGAGCTTGAGGTTGTCACGTGGGGTCATGAGGTGGCCGTGAGATTGTCGAGAGAGGGTGTTGATGTGGCTTTACAGCTGACAGGTGATGCAAATGATGTAGCTAACCCTGCACAAGATCCAAGCATAGAAGGACAGGAAGTAGTTGTGGACGATGCACAGGCATTTGCAACAAAACCGGTCGAGGGAGAAGTGTGCTGCATTATTTCTCACGTGGATGCCCTCGATCAGTTCTACGTGTACCCTGCCGAGAGGGAAGATGAACTGGCTGAATTTTGCTCTCGAGTACAGGAAGTGCTCGAGGCTGAGAACTCTGTAATTGAAAATCCTCGAGTTGGACTGGCTTGTTGCACCCGCTTTTCGGAAGACGAGCAGTGGTACAGGGCAATTGTGCTTGAAGCTGGAAGTAAATTGAAAGTGAGGTTTGTGGACTACGGGAACTCTGAGAGTGTGGACTCTGTAGCGAGGATTCCGGAAGAGCTTCTGTGCGTGCCTACCTTTTGCTTTTGTTGCAAGTTAGATGGAAAAATTAAAGGCAATGATGGTGTTTCAAAACTGAAGGACTTGGTCGCCTCTGCAGAACATGTGATGGTTAAAGTGGTTCAGTGGGGTGAGCCAGCAACGGTGATATTGTGTACCAGTGATAATTCAGACATTGGTGCACAGTTGAGTGCAGAAACTGCAGATGATCAGGTTGAAGAACTTATTCTCTGTTCTGACAAATACATGCAGCTAGAGGTGCCATTGCATTCGAAATCGTGCATTGAAGTTTCTCACGTGAACAGCCCCTTAGACTTCTATGTCACTTTTGCCGAACAGAAGGAAACGTTGGATGAAGTAGCAGCCATCTTGGAAGAAGCACCCAGTCACATGGAAGGATTTGAACCAAAAGTGGGATGCTGTTGTACAGCTGTGTATACAGATGGCCTGACCTATCGAGCCACTGTACTCTGCAATTTCGAAACTGAAGTAACTGTCCTGTTCGTTGACTATGGAAATGTAGAGACTATTGAGACAAAAGATGTGTTCTGCCTCCCCGCAAGTTTGGCAACCATTCCTGTGTTGGCGGTGCACTGCAGACTGGATGCAGATGCCAATTTGGTCTCCACTGAAGAAGCCTCTGAAAAGTTCAAGGAACTCGTGGAGGGGAAGACGTCACTGCTGGCAGAGTTTCTGCGACAGGAAGGTGATGTTTTTGTTGTTCGCCTGCTAGACATGGGCATTGACATTCTGCCCAGGATCACTGAGGCGAGTGTAGAAGTGGCAGGCTCTGTGGATTTGCTTCCGGATGAAATCTTGCCAGATTCTGTTGCAACTGCAAATGCGGTTCCAGAGCAGGCTGAGGATCCAGTCTTTGGTGAGCCTGATGAAGAGCCTGAGACGTTGGAACCATCTAGGACAGAAACAGATGGTGCTCTTACTGTTGATGCGACTTCTGGTAAAGATGCGAATGGGAACTTGGTGGACGAGGTTGAGCCGGCAGTTGACAGCTCTTCAGGTATCATGTCCACAAAGACCATTGTACCTGACAGTTCGCTTGGGGAAGAGGTGCATAATGAGTTACAAAATGAGGCAGAAAGTTTACAAACTGGTTTTGAGGCAGGGGATAAGGCTGCCACCACCGCCACCACTGAGCCAAAGGACATGGAACACTATATGCTTGATGTACAGGGGGGAACCTTTGATGAGGAACATGTTAGTCCTAGCACGCAGAGTGAAGATGAAGTTGAAACTGCACCTGAAAGTACAGACAGTGGCAGTGTTGCTCCACCAGCTACAGATGTGCAGAATTACAGTGGAAAAGAACTTGTAGCTGACCTGCGTGCAGACAAAATACAAGACAACAACTGGCAGACAGCAACTGGTGCAAATGCTGAAGCTGTAGAGCCTGATCTGGTTTCTGAAGCATACCTCCAGGAGGATCTGACACCTGAAGGGTCTGATCCACAGGACAAAATGCCAAGTGGTAACCGAGAGACTACTAAAACTGGAGATACTGAACATTCTAAAATACCTGACATGTCCGATGCAAGAGATGAAACGCAAGGCAATGACCGACAGTCTGCTGTAGATGCTGAGGCTGTAGATGCTGAGGCTGTAGATGCTGAGCATCTTTTGCAAGTCTGTTCTCAGGAAAGTGTGGAACCTCAAGAGGAACCAAACAACACAATTTCTAGTGCTCTAGATGATATTGGTGAATTGGCAGAAGCTGCGAAGTCTGCAGAGGGTGCAGCGCAGCAAGAACCTGAACCAAAGGACAGAGAAGTGATATTCAGTGCCCCAGCTGAACCAGAGGAATCCCCTGTACCAGCTGCTATGGACGAATTTACATCCAAAAATGTAGAACCAAAAGGCTCCGATGGAGACGTGACTTCCAATAGTCTAGTTGATACTGTCGTACCTCTAGTATTGCCCGATACCGCGGAAGAGGTAGCAGCAGAGGATACAGCAGCTTCGACCTGAAGTAGCGTTGAGGGTTCAGAAGCAGCGGATGGACCTCCCTCTTCCACCCTTTACACAGATGCTCGGTTAGCGAGCGGTGATAATGAAACTGGAGTGCGTGAGAAGATAGCAGCAAGCGTTTCAGTTGTGAGTGACGATACTGACTCTTGACGTTTTCCTTGGAGCGAAGGCCATGAACTTGCGGTTTAGTCCAGAAGTGCCTTTTTTTAAGCTGCTACATGGTGACAAAATGTTTGCAAGCACGTTTTTATTTGTAATATGCAATATTTTGTTTTTGTTTCACTGTATCTGAAGTTAATGTTTGCTTAAAGGTAATTGGATTGCATTGATGCTTGCTGCAGTGTACCATCAAGGGCTGTAATGTAATTTTGCAGCAGGTTTGTTTTCTCTACAACTACATTTTTCAAACTTAGCATTTGGTGGCTATGCCAGTGATATAATGGGGTGACCCTGATCTTCAATATTGTATTGCTTTTTTGGTTTATTGCAGATCGCTAAAACTGTCAAGCGTATGGGATACTGACTATTTGTTTGAAATAAAATGTTTCAACAGTAAATTTGTACTTCTCAAAATATGTTGATATCTGGACGGTTGGGGCAGTATAACCAGTGTCTGTTATACTATCTTTTGATGGGAAACCTCTGTAGTACAAATGATAGTTCCCATTATTTCCTCTTCATGGTGGAAATTCCTGTTCATTTTTATCATAATTATTAGAGTTGTCGTTAAAAGTAGAAAAGTCTTGTCTAGACACAACTATCAGCATGAGTAACAACAGTCTTCTGTCTGGGTTAATATTGCCAACTAGAGTTAATGTGTGTGTCTTGTCACTCAACTCTCTGTATTTCACATCCCTTGTGATAGGTTGTGCCCTTTCTACTGGCACTCTTGGCTGGATTCAAACCCAAGAGCTTAGGATTATAAGGCAAGCACTCTACTGCCCAAGATGTTTTACATAAAGCATACATTTGCTGAAAATATTTTTATTGTGCTGGATGATTGGAAGTGATCCAAAGGGTGTCTGACTGCCTTATTTCCAGTATCCGAGGTACAGAAATTAATCCGTGGCAGTCTCTGCAGACCTTGCATAGTTCTGTTGTGCCAGATCTGGTGGGTGAGTCCAGACATGGTTGACCCTGGGAGTGCACTTGTTGAAAGTATTTCCATAGTAAGTGACCACTGCCTATGTCATTTTCAGGGGTACTTTGCATGCATTCCATAAAAGGGTTTGAGTATAGATAGGTGGGGATGGGTCTTCTGGGGGAAGTCGTGCTGTTCGTTTTGTGTTCGTTGTGTGTGCTTCTGGACCAGCTGAGTCGGTGCACAAGCCAGTATTGTTGAAGATAAATTGAAAATACATGATTTGCATCAGTCTCGGTCACGAGTTCATAACCAGCAAGTCGAGAGACATTTTTGTGATTGAACTGGATTGCTTTGTTGTGAAGAAGCATGCACGCGTTTCAGTAACCTCAAACGGTCTGCACCGCCACAAAACTGGCAACGCTAACTTTTAAGAATATTCACTTTTCTTTAAATTTCTTTTATTACACAACGTTCTTTAATTTATGCATTCATCAAATATCCATTACAGTTTTGTTGTTTTTTGCTGTACAGACAGAAACATGTCAAGCATTCACCAAAGAATCACTCACTGTCATATACACACAATTTTCTTTGCTTTCACAAACCTACATATGCTTTAAACTGGGGAATATGAGGTAGATCAAGGCTTGGAAAGCGGGAATAGTGAAATGATGATGGCATGGAGTGTCCTATGCTTATCGCTCTACACAACCAGTTTTGCACTTTAATTTCCTTCCATTTACCACATGTACACAGCATTGCATCTGCAATTTGCTAAACATTTCTTCCTAGAGGCAACCTCCGCCTCCTACGATTGGCCTCTACGAATGCATGGCAAACATGTAATGTAAATGCCCATTTTACATGCCAGTTCATACACTATTGATGCTGTGAGTCTATCTCATGCAAATGACATAATAAAAAAATGTCATTTGCAAGCTTCCTCAAGCTCAACCTCCATCACTGTCTGTGCTACTCTGCTGCTGCCAATGTTTACATTTTACAGCACGTATCTTCACCCTGTTGTCCATATAAGTAAAAGTGAACTGCGTGAGCAGAATTTCCAATTCCGTCATTATGCATACGAATATCTGGCTCGTAAAACCAATTATATTACTGTAGCTGCGAATTTCGTGGCAAAAAGAACAACTGCGACTTACAGTAACATGTCAATCTGGAGGAATACCATCATACAGACCACCAGATGGGAGCTATTAGCAGAAAAGCTCAGAGAGCACTCAAGAGGAACTTTGCATTAGTTTTATCGTCATTGATTCTATTCACCACATTTATTACAAAGTGATTTATAGTGTAAACCCTGCTCGTGTGGTGACATCCAGCATGACTTGTACACTGCATTAGCTAAATTCTTGATACAAGAATTTATAATGAGCACATGCAAAAGGCTATAGATGATGGCCCTTGTGCGTAATAAAATATATTCGTCTGTGTCCATAGCGCGCAAGTAAAAAAATCTCATACGATCTTGTACTAGAAAAATGCCATGAAGGAGTTCAATCCATTTAAATCGGACGTTGTCGGAATTCCTGGATTCTGCGCTGAAAGAGGGACCTGCAGGTGCAAGCCGTTGTCTCCGGAGAGGTCGGCCGAAGACGAAATCATGTGATTCGCCGCCAAGTGCTCTGCATCGACGTACACAATGTCTCCACCATCCTGGAGGTCACTGCTTACAGGATGCTGAAGCTGAGACAAGTCCATCCCTGCCTCGGGAACTTGTGCCACCATGTAATGCTGGTTGTCCGGGTTCTGCAAGACACTTGAATCGCCAGATTCTTCGTAAGTCCTCTGCGAAGTGACTGGCGTGGAACGCGGTGCCCGTCGGGGGCGATACGGACCTTTGGCTGTGGCGTTCTCACCGTGGTGTTTCTGCTGGTGTTCCTTCAGCTTGTCCCTCCGGGTACTGCTGTAGTCGCATTCTGCGCACTTAAATGGTTTATCGTCTAGGTGGATTCGTTCGTGCCTCACCAGGTGACTACGTTCAATAAATGCCCGTCCACACACGGAGCAGACGTGTGACCTCACAGCCGTGTGAGTTCGGGTGTGAGCCTCCAGCTGACTCTTCTTTGGAGACACGTAGGTGCAGCCCGCAAACTGGCACCTGTAAACGTTTCCAGTGTGCAGCCGTCTGTGCGAAATGAGGTGCGACTGGTATTTCGCCGTGAACCCACACACGTCACACAGGTAAGGACGATCTTCCCGATGACTCTGGAGGTGTTGCTCCAAGGTGCACTTCAATGCAAAGGCTCTTCCACAATGTTCGCATCGAAACGGTCGTTCGCCAGTGTGGCTGCGCATGTGCGCCACCAAGTTTGTCCGCTGCCGGCAACGGTAGTCACACGTGCTACAACTGTATGGCTTCTCGTCTGTGTGCTTCATACGGTGAAGCAGTACTAGCTGGATGCGGTCACACCTGTAAGAACACACGTCACAGCGATAGGGTGGCGCTCCACCGCTGCTACCTAGGTGGTTCTTCATGTGTGTGTAATACTCGCGATTCCACTTGCACGTGAAGTTGCAGAGACCACACTTGTAGGTGATGTCTTTTGAATGAGCGCGTGCGACGTGCTGTTCCAGACGAGTAGCACCGTAGCCGACGTAGCTGCAGTGCGAGCACTTAACACCTTCCTTCCACTGTGAGGCACTGATGCGTCCAGCAGAGTGACCCGCAGAAGACAGCTCCACGGTGATGCTGCCGTTGCCGTAGACAGCCAGCTCGTCCATGGCCTCGTACGGATCTTTGCTGAGAAGGGTGTGGAGCTTTCCATTTGTTTCGCTTTCATCGTGTGCTAGCTCTGTGTCGGAGCAGGAGCCTGCAAATTCAAAACAGGAATAAGATTTCATTGGCATGCAGTGCAAAGTGCTGACTCACTCTCATCTTGAAGTTCTCCTTGAAGAGAGTCGTCCCCATAATCTGTGGACAGTGTCTCGGAGTCGACCTCCTCGGCATGTCTTGTTTGGCTTTCGCTCTTCGTGTCCGCTTCCCCGTCCTCTGACAGCTTAGCAGACATGGTGGTCTCCTGGACACCCCTGATAGCTGCAGATATGGCGTGATCCATAAAGGTTTCGTTGTCAATATCAGTGAAAGTAAACTCTCGCTTAAGCTGTTCGTACAATGACCTAGTGGAAGAGTGCATCTGAACACTGTTCTCCTCCATGGTGTCCAGTAAAAAATAAAGACAGCGACGATTTTCCGTGAACAGTGGTTCTTCCTGCACATGTTCGTGGAGCAGGTCAGTTCTCAGGTCTCGCCAGGCGACAAATGTCAGCAGGTAACGGAACTCCCCCTCGCGTTCTTCTGCGTCGTGCGACACCCAACGCGTCACCATTCTTAGCATGGGAATCCCCTTTGGAAGGCACAACTTGTCGTCTGATAGGAAACAAACTATCTTGTCCAAGGGATAAAGTAGAAGACGGCTGTCTTGCAGTACTTCGTCAACGTGCTCACGAATGAACGTGGTCACACAGTTCGCAAGATTGGGCGTATTGTACTTGTCAGACACTTCTTTTATCATTAAACAGTTTGACAAACTAAGGTGTCGACTCAAATACTCGGCACAGTAGTTCTTCAGCTTGAACATTAAGAAGTGGTTTGAGAGTTGAAGCAGTTCCATTACAATGCCGCGATGAATTGCGACATTGCCTGTGTAGATGTACCGGAGAAGCGCTTGAAATGCTGCGTGATTCTGGCAGGTGACCGTCAGATGTTCTTGAACCATTTTGTGCATCTTAAGGACCGAGTCGAAGTAAGGGCTGCAAGCCGCCAAAATGTTGCGGTGGGCCGGAAACTTACGGCCGTGGACGTGGATCACAATATCACAGAACCTACCACTCTCCTGCTGTACTTTTAAACTTTCTACTATACTGCTATGGTGGGTGTCTTCCGCAAAATACATTGCAGTTTTGGGAAGCTGCGCGACTAAAGCCATCGTGGTAATCAACAACAACTCCAAATAAGAAACTAATTCTTCAGTAAGGTGCTAATAAAGTAACAAACGAAGGCAAAATTGAAGCGAAATTGGCACAATTTGCTGCATTCCTTTGAGCAGGGGGTCTCGTGAGGCTTACAAGATATACCGCGCGAAAAAAAACCCGAAAGAAACTGAGAAAACGAGGCAAGATTGGTGATCTGTAAACAAGGCTTACCGGCAAATGAAATGGGGAAAGGGATGAAAAATTTACATTTTGAGCAGGCAAATTCATTAGACCAGTTTTAGGCCTACTTGGACTACAATATTTACTTGTTTTTTGAGCATGCGACGTCTAGCGGTGATCGAACCTTTTTTTTTTTTTTTCTTTTATTGTAAGCATTTTGAAGATTACGGAGCGGATTTGTAGCATTGGGTTTTGAAAGGATACCCTACTCATTCACAGAATCGTGCTCAAACCCTGGGCAGTACCCGTGGGTATATAGCAGTCGCTGTGTTCTGCTGGATTTACGTGTTCGCAGTGGTACTACAAAAGATGTGGTTGGCATAGCAACGCTAATCAAAAGTTTTCTCGAAAAAGTCATTAGTTAATTTTCTACTAGAAACCGTGCTGATACCACAGTCACGCATTGTGCTTTGTCGCGATCATTTGATAGTTGCGTTATGAAAGGTATCTGACTCACCCACTTAAATATGCACACAATGGCCCACGCCCGGCGTACACTGGGCGAAATCATACTCGACGCACTAACCGGATCACATATAACATGCTTTGCATACAGCAAATGGAAACGTGGAATGTCATAACTTACCTTGACAAGGAGCATCTTCTTGATACCACATGTCGCGAAATCAACGAATGTCAGCGACCGCAAACAAAGAACCTCATGAACGTAGCATTTCTTGAATCAGCAAGCGTTGTCAATGTTTCCCGAGCAACGCAAGCACGTACAATGTGCGTGCAAGGTATCTTAATTGGCTACATCCGTTACTAGACGTTTTAGTTTACATATTACAAACCCGACTTCAAAGCGACGCTAAAGCCACAAAGAATGAGCGTGACAGATACACAAGATTCACTAACCTCCCAACTGATATCCTTCATCTGAACTCCACATCGAACTCTTGCCACGCAGAAATGTTGTGATCGCCGCCTGATTTTTGCCAGTCAACAGCGAAAAACGACCGCAACAGTTTAATCAAGGTAATTAACCTCGCGAATTAAAAGTCCCGCTGCTAAACACGTGAGGGCGGAGAGGTCGTACCGCATTGGCCGGCGGCTTCGTCTGTTTCAGTCCCCAACTTCGGGAGCAATACACAACAACATGGCGGAGGTTTCGGAGACTCAATTGGAAGCGGAGCTTCAGGATTCCGCCGGTTTCTTGTCGAAACAGGCCAGTTCACCATACGTCAGAGACAGAAAAGCTTTGGATGGAACAAGCAAGCCCAGGGTGAGTGATTAAAAACACGTTTCGGAGTCGGAAAACTGACCGAGAGAGCCGAGATATGGTGCGCTGTGTATGGTTTCTGGGTGTCCGCCGTATGAGCGACGTGGTCTGGCGTTGTTCATTCGTAAACTCTACAGATGAGAGAAATAATGTTAACCCTTTTGGATCTCATCGGCGAGGTTCGTGAAATCCTGCCGTTCAGAGTGCCGCTGATTTGGGTTGGAACAGCGGCTGTGAGTCGGGAACCGAAGAATTATTTCCCGAGAGCATCGTCATTCAATCTCTGGCTTTGAATTGGCGCCAGTGACAGCCGTGAGCGTGAATGGTGAAAAACGTGGCGCATATATGCCATAGTAAGCCTTCTGCTGACACAAACTTGCGTTGTACTGTGAGGTGAATAAATGGAAAGCTAACAATCTGCAAAAGATGTGCGTGCTTCACCGTTCTTTCACGTGTTGAGCAACTTAGTGACGTTCAACAGACTGCGTTGCTGATCATAAGTGAGCGGGCGGTGCAATTGCCCATCGTGCACATCTGTGATGACGTTCGTTTACTTGCATTAGTGCCGTTATGTTGGGCTTCCCTTGATCGCTACGCATAATCGTCGAGGACGAGCCCTGTTGCCCAGGGTGAGATCTTGACACCAGTTGGGAGGAAGAATTTCGATCGCTTTCTTATGGGTTGAAAGAGAAATTGCAGCGTCCTAGAATATGGTTTTGGACGTTGTGTGATGTAACGAGTAGTCAAACGCAACAAGGAGGCACTGGGTTTCTGTGTTCTCACACCTTGGACTGACTC
>JARGYV010094474.1:6971-26762 GCA_029532675.1 Ornithodoros moubata
AAAAAAAAAAAAAAAAAAAAAGCCGCGATAGATGGCACCGCGGCGCGAGAATGAGTGCTAGGTACCAAGACTGGCCGAAACCGGAAATGACGTTATATCTCTCTCATTTTATTTCTGTAAAACTGCGGGGCTGTTTTAACCCGTGTTTTGTGTGGAACTCGTGTGGTTCATAAGGAACCTACAGAATTATTTTAAGAGTGACCTTTCTGGGCCGGAGTGTTAGCAGCCCGCGAGCCTGCTGATCACAATATTATGGCTGAATCACGACACATGACAGTCTCAACAATTGGCAGACACTTCATTTCTAGCGAAACAATGACCCCGATTATGCATAGTACTGCTGAATATTTAATTAATTAATAATTGGTTGCTTTATGTCACAAGATAACTGTGATTGCTGCCAAATATCTGAAAAGTCAAGCACTTTTATAAAATAAATACGAATTATTGATCCTTTAACGTCTCACTTCTATGAGCAGTGATCCCAACAAAGAAACATGGTACTTGTCAGTAAAGAATTAAACTAAGCATCACCAGGTTAGGGGATTACTATAAAAAAAAACAGACACGTCGTTGTGCAACACACTGCTGGTTGTCACTATGGTACAACAAATTGTCACACTCCTTCATTCAGCATGTGCTTTTAAACAGGTCTTCGTGGAGTTGTGGCTGAGTCTGCTGGAGCTGAAATTTTTTCCCTATGTCCTGTATTTTCATCCTCCGCCGAGCATGAGGAGGAGGGCACCTGGAATGAAATTTTTTAAGGCCGATGCAAGCTTCAAAGTAATTATGTGTAAAGTATGAACAATGAGCAACCAAAATGAGTGCTGCGGCATCATTAGCACTGCTTTCTTAAACATGACATACCATGCCTACTTGTAAAATTTGTAACGCAAGCTCTCGTAAATGTCATAGCCTTGTGGCAGACACTGCATCCTTTGCTAAGAAACAGCCATATTTGTTCTCGAGTTGCGAACACTGCCCTTGCAGCACTCACATTTCTGCTTCAAGGCGTCGTCTTCTGCACATACTTAGTGCAGTTTGGCGGACAAGTGGGCCAAGCACTCGGCGACTCACCACCATACCATCAACAAGAGGAAGGGCCTGTGATGTTCTAAAATAAAGAAAATTTATACAACAGTAGTTTGCTTAAACCTTCTGTCACGAAAATGATAGCTCCCGTAACAAACAGTGCCCAGTAGCCAGTAACCGAGAACAAAGGCACTTAAGCAGTTAAATGATGCGTGTAGTAAATACACTCACAAACGGTAGCCTTGAACTTACTTGCTCCCTCGTCCCTGAACTTTTATTCTGAACAGCCCGCTTTGCAAGGCATGCACAAAGATGATGAACAGGTCTCTCGTTGAATGGGAACTTGAAGTTGATGAATCATGTCCAATGCTTGTGGCAGGCAGAAGGTCACCTAAAAATTTTTTTAAATTATGGCTGGGGAAATTTCTCCTCATACAGGGCCCTTTTATCTTTAGTGGTACATACATATTCCCAGAAACGAGGAAAAGGAAACGTGAACAAACCATGTGCTAAATGCTTTCAGAGTAAGAATGCAAAGATTTCTACCCAACTGACGAGGTTAAAGCACCACAACAAAGGCCTATGCATCATAACACACTGAGTGAGAAACTAAAAGTAAATTTCGCCATTTTCTCTTACCGAGAGGGAACGTAATGTGATCCTCGAAGCTTTCCAACCAGACAACGAGTACCTTGAGGTCACCTAGAATGTGGGTCAGACCCCGGGACTGTCGGGATCGTGTAGGACGATTCAGCGACGAAGGCCCGTCGGCTAAATCGTAGTTAAAGGACAACGCTCTCGACTTCTCCAAGGCTGGGTCTTGCATGGCTTCTTCCATGCTGCTCACTGGCCTTTCGGAACAGCTTTCAGCTGAAAGCAATTGTAGCATGGCAGAACATAATCTGAGCCAACTCACCGTGGTAACTTAAAGATATACACCCACACCACTACAATATTTGCACCCTGATTCACATCAGTCACTAAAGACTTGGTACTACTTGGACCCGAAAAGTGCACAGAACTTTCATTGTTAAACATCTTAGTTGAAAATTATAAACAATTTAAAGTTACACTGTCAAGGTTGTCATTGATAATGCAGTTAAATACAGATCAGTGCATCAAGGCAATCAAGCCACACAACAGCTTGAAAAGGGATCAAAAGTACAAGCAGGAAGAAAAAGCATACAAGCATTTGCTTCATGTCATTTTTTAGAATTACAGCTGCAGGATGCATTAGGCTGCACTGCAACTGATTTCATATGGACAGTGTATGCAAACCTTTGGGCCTCTGCATAATCTCGGCATTGTCTTCTTTCGGAATGTTCTTTGGGCAAGGCACAATGACAACAAGTTCAGACATGATGTCAGACCAGTAGAGCACCTGGTTGTGGCCACTGTACAGGCTACCACCATGGTCAGATGGCAAGTCAGCTGCAAACAGCAAAGAAAGAAAACATAAAATGATGTACGCAGAAACTAACTGTGTGCATCATTTTGCCTGCAGTATTGTACAAAATAAGTTCTTTCGTTTGTGCCACTTGGCAGAAAAGCCTTCAATTTATGCAGCCTAGAATTCAAGTGATAGGGTTGTTTACCCACCAATATTGAAGTCCCCACTAGTTACTTTCCACGACGTTGCTGGATTTCCCGTCCAACCCGTGTGCATCCCTACATCCACAGGCCACCCGAGAGATCTCAGAAACTCCAGGAACTGTGGGTGCACATTTCTGCTGCTTGTCTGGAAATTAGATCATAAACATGAAATCAGACGGTTACCAGTCATGGCATCTTCCTGATGCTCTGATACAATCATGGAAGATTGATACGTACAACGTTGCACAGAATATCGTTCGCAGACGTTTGTCCATCTCTAACATAAAACACAAATACAGTGTCGTTTGTCCTCGAAGGCACATTGTCTAGGGCCTCCAGGGCAGCATGAAAACCTTCCTGGGAATTATCCAGTGCCAATAGTGGATAACCATTTGTGTGGTTCTGTGGATAAAAAACTGACTTGTGGCAATGCAGTGGAACATAAAGATGACAAGACTTACTGTGCCAAAGTTGTCCCATAGGAATCCAAAGTGTGAAAGGAAGAGACGAGCAGTCTGGACCTCTTGACAGATGCTATACAGCAAAGGTAGAAATCAAAGAAAAATTACTCCTGCCACTTTACCCATTTTGCAAGTAATGCAAGATGTCACACACCTCAGAATAATATTAAGTTGAACATTTTCACCTGAAACTTACAGAGTTTACACAATGACAGAGGGAGGCAGTATACTGGGATTCAAGCACAATTTAATGCCTAGTGAATGCCTATATTGAGTTGCTATCGCCAAATGTTCAGAGCAAACCTTATGCGAACAAAAATGTGCAAACTTCTTCATTGTCTCCTGCAGATCTCAAATTGCTAGAGACCCTGGCTCACACAAAAATGTGCTATTGTTCTCAATGGCTCAAAATGTGTATATAACTTCAAACTCAAACTTCAGACATTTTAGTGAGGACGATCGGTGCTTAGGTAAAGAGGCAATGACCTGGATTGATTGATTGACTGATCAGAGACGGCTGATGATCTAGAAACAAGTGGCAAGTTGACACCCACCTTGGTGCTTTGCAATCTGTCTCTGGGTTCGGAAACTCCTGCGACTGCATTGCATCCTCCCACTGGCGGCAGACACTCTTCTCCATTTTCGACTGCTGGTCTATGAAACTGAGCATTTGGGCTTGTTCTTTTGTCAATGCAGTTGACGACAAGTCTGGGATGCTCTTGTCACTGTGACAGAAAGACATCTCAATCACTAGATGGAGAGCTCAGACGAAATTTCAATGAACAACTTTTGCTGCCTTTCCACATGGGCAACAATATTGTAAGTGGTTACTACTAGAGACAAAAAGTAACGATGTCTACTTACATCTTACATATGGGAATGTCTTCAATGCTCTCAGGGAAGTAGCTTGGAGGTGGGTGACTGCAGACCTGCCGATCGTAGCACGGGTATGGACGTCCTGGAGCTGAGGTGGAATTGAGTGTTTCAGACTGTAATAAAAGTACTGAACTGAAAGGCTCCTCCAGGGCGGACTTTGATACTAGTATGAAT
Organism: Ornithodoros moubata; assembly: GCA_029532675.1. Classification (NCBI taxonomy): domain Eukaryota; kingdom Metazoa; phylum Arthropoda; class Arachnida; order Ixodida; family Argasidae; genus Ornithodoros; species Ornithodoros moubata. Next base: position 11,108 of record JARGYV010094474.1, read on the forward strand.
ATTATTTACCGTCACATCTACAAAGAAGGGCAGTTACACCAAATAGCCAAGGTCAAAAAAGAAATATACCTTGTGTCGTGGCACATGCCTCAGCTGCATAGTCCAGGCATGACGTCCGAATGGAACTCTCACAAGTAGCGTCACTGTGGGCAGTGCCCCTGTGTATGAGACAATTATGTATTGTTTTTCCATATAGCTGTCCAAGCTGTCTCTCTCATTGTTAATGCACTATTTTAAATCAATAATTTTCAGCTTTGAGTCTAGTTCTTACTGTGCTTTACTGCTCCACAATCACATCGTAAAGTATACTGACGCTCGAGACTGACCCCGAAAGAAAACTCGTTGGAAGCAGCTGAAGCTATGTTCTGGTCATATCACTGAATTTTTAAAGTTTTAAACAATTCTCTTCAGGAAAAGAACTAAAATTGTAAAGCAATAATGTTTCCACCAGTATATTTGATGGGCTTACCCTGGTCGTTTCCAAGGCTCTGTTCAAGCACAGCCACAATGGCCGCATTTTGTGCCCCGTAGTAACGAAAATGTTTCCCAACAGCTTCCGGAGTTGATGACTTCATATCTGCATTGCTGTACTTGAGCAGCATTTCTTCGTTGAGCAACGATGACGGAGCCTCTGGGCCAGCACAGTTTGGAAAGTAGCCCTTTAAAGAAAGTGGTTCAAAATCAGATCTCCTCACAGGACCTAAAAACTAAAGGTCTAATACATCAACATCTCATTACCACATGATCCATCATGCAAGACAGCAAGGCTTCGGCAGCATCCCCGACACGAAGTGACGATGGCTTTAGCTCTTTTTCTGCTTTCATCAGAGGTGTATCCGAAATCTTGGGCTGGAAAACACACAACAGGGGCTGTCGTGAGAATTCTTCAATTCTAAATACTGGCGTGAGCAGCCTTGCCAAACTGAGCTCTTTGCTTGAAATCAAGAAGTAGAACCTCAAAGATGACATTTGAATTTCACACAGTGACTGCTCTGTATCTTTAAAGAATACCTCCTCATTTATTTGCACATATTTGTACCTCGTAAGACAGTTTTGCATGAAGGATATCACTATCCAATCTCTGATATTTCTGCATCCCTAGTCGTAACTCCCTGTCTATGTGACTGCAAATTATCATTAAAACGATGAGACACAGAAAACAGAAGCACCTGTGATTTTGACCCCGATATCCCGAGTTCGACCACCTCGAGGACGTAGTTCACGCATTCGCTGTCCTGCAGGAGCAGTGGGTGTTCCACCAGCCATGCAGTCAAGCACTGGAAGGCAGCAACAATGGTCGAGTGCAGGTCGCGCGAATGCGCAGGTGGAGGACGCTGACATTGGAACACGATAAAATCGCAGATCCACTTCACGGCACGACGGCACTCTGGAGCATCTGCAAGTTGTGTTAGAAAATCGGAAGCAACAAAAAGAAGAATAAGAATAAGTAGACAATCTCATAGGTTTAGCGGCAGCTTCACCTTGCTGATTTCTGTGCACCTTAGCAAGGCCAGACAGTACCTCCAAGGCAGCTAAGGACACGTGCATGTCAGCCATCCAAGACGAGATGAGACGGTGGCAGACCAAATAGATGGCTCGCACAAACAGAGCACTGGCTGAGTCTGGCATAATAAATTAATGTAAAAGTCAGGTGAGTTACATTTCTCCTTTCGCACAGTCACAAACAGAAAGCCATTTCAAAGTACATAGGTGAGGTTAGTACAAACACACATTTCACGAAGACCACAAAGTAGGCATTCTGCCGTAATCCAAGTCATTTGACTTCACACAAGATTCATGCTTTGTAACATGATGTGAAGTGTAATGTACACTAAGTTGCACTCCATCACTATGGCTTTCAAGCAACAGTATGCATCACACAACAGTGCATCCACACGAGTGGAGGGTGCAAGAAAGAATTATACCCTAGTATCTAAAAGTGCACTGAAGATGTCTGTCATCCCCCTATAGTAACCAATATCTTCCAGTGTGTACCAGGGAAACACTGGCATGAAGGAAAGGAAAATTTATTGATTGAACAGCAAAATGTGGAGACTCTCCTAGCTTCAATCTGCTTCACATCAACATCAACACAGCAAAGAAAACTTCCCATCATGCCTACACCCCTACACGTCACCTGTGATGGGGGAACGGCAGATTTTTCCTTCACACATGTGCTTAACTGTGGTATTTTCTAAGCATGGAACAGTGCCAGCAACATGTTAACTGATCATTGGATGCATGACAACAGACAACATGCTTTCACAAGACAGACCATAGTCACTTTAATCTGAAAACAGATTGACATGGGCAAGCAGTTGCTACAAAAATATTATAAGGTAATCACGCTGACTGCTGCGCAGAATCATTGCAGCACAGCAGCAGAAGAGCCTCAAAGACTTCAATCAGCAGATATTACAGACATGAGCAAACCTGCTTTGTTAGTCATAGAATGACTCCACAACTTTGCCTTCTAATAGTTATGGCAATTGGAAGACTCAATGCAGAGGCAGGGGGGGAGGGGGAGTTTCTCGAATACTTTGCTCATGAATTACCCAATTGATTAATTACTTAATTACCTAGTTGGCACTTTCCACATATTCGTGCATGTCGGATGTACGCCTATTCACAAAAAAATTAACTTACCGCGCAATGACTGCCCGATCCAACCCAGTTGTTTTTGTAGTGAAAGTAGTTAAAGCTTGCACAGTATAATCTCACCATTACTGCTACTTTGCGAGGTACCAAAAGGCATATTGAACAATGCCTACCATAAGAACGACACCTATTTGTATTCGGAGCTTACAACATTGCCTAAGAAAGCCTGGCCTAACTGGCCATAATTGCCCTCTATCTACTTGACTTAAGCTGGTGCCCTACCTTCCTGGCACTACCGCAGTGCTACGCACCAAAGTGTGCAAACTGCTGGCTTGGTTGCAGCCTCTGGAGCAAGGCCAACAGTCACAGTGAAAATCTAACACGTACCTAGTGTTGCAATATCCTTTACGACAATTATCTCCCAAAAGTGCCTCCTCCTCCCCCTTTTCATGTTGACAAGGACAGCACGATGTAAGACGAGCGTAACCTGCAAGTGCGACTTAACAAATTACCAAGGTTTTCTTCTGGGAACGAATCCGATTCCGGCTCAGGTGTCAAACTATGCGATTTTGCTCTGAGGGGATATGGAAGCTCCTCCTCGTCTGCAAGTAAGAATTGGCACGTTTTGCCACCAGGAGATTACCCGACAGTACCTTGCATCAGCTCATCATCATCAGCCAAATGCGCTCTTGCTATCATATGTCTTAACTTTTAGAAACATGAAAAGCAAACTCTAATGAAGACATGTCTTCAATATGTCCCTCCCTTGTACACATACTTCTGACTTCCTGTACAGACCAGTTATATCATTACTGCGTTTGCGTATACGTGCACTCACATCCTTTTCTTAGCGTCTAACTGTGGAGCATATGAACCACACCCTGCGGTCAAAGATCCACAGAAGGACCGTGACAAAGAATTGCAAAAGCTTTACTGAACTAACTGGCCATTCATTATGTTGCCAAGAAGTCTACAAAATAGTCAGCTTTTCTGCCTGCATGAGACAAATTAAAGCTGCATTACAATCTGAGCAATTACAGTACCTCTCTCATGATAAACACAAAGCAAGTAGAATTTTCCATACAGATACTGCAAAAGATTACCAACCTGAGCACAGAAGGTTAGAGTATGCCATATTTGGAAGACAGCTGTCTTGAGCTGAGGGCTGTGTCATCTGATTGGCTTCCTCATAGGCTGTTGCATCCTGGACACAGAACAAAAGACCCCCTGAAAGGGCACAGACAGTGTTCTTTGGATTCCAGAAGAAAAAAAAAAAAAAGTTACCTGTTCATTATCTTTAAGAAGAAACCTTACCTAATAACATTTGAGTGTTGGTGGAATCTGTCTCATTTTGCAAGGCTCCAATCAGCAAATTCATGAGCCTTGGTCGCAAGGATTGAAACGTCAAAGACTGTCCGGTGCCAAAGTCTGAAAAGACATGAATGAAACTATGAAGATACGAATTTATGTTATTTTAGTTATGCCTTTATTCATGTAATAGCTGAGAAGGTTAGTACAGACAGCTCCGGCGCCAGCCACGGACACCTTACAATGGTATCAGGATAACAAAAGGAGCTGAAAGCAAATGTAGAAGTAAAAGAATCAGATTACGGCGGTGGGGGGATTGTGAGTAGTGGGGGGAGTTGAAAAGCGATCAGGTTGAGGAGAGGCTGTCCATCAGAGGGAGGGAGAGGGTTGTGCCTTTATGGTTCATGCATGCTGTGAAATAACGGAATAAAGAGGTGATGTGGAAGATGACTATTGACGATTGGCTATGACAACTACATCATCTAATGTTGGCATACACCATAGTTAGAGCCAGAGGTTTTCAGAAAATATCTTCTTCCAAATTCGGGGTGTAGGAACCGCGTACTAAATTTACATACATAAATTCAGAGAAATTTGGGTGGAGAGAGATATATACCGCCGCTCGAGAACGAAAACCAGGTTTTATCCCTCCCTGCACCCGCAGTGATTTTAAACATAGCAGCCCTTGCTAGAGGCATTCAGAAATGTCCACCTTATGTCGTTCTCCATGGACACATTCTCAGACTTTCCATTGACGCTTCCTGTTTGATATCCGAAGCTCATCACCGAGTGACAGCTGTGTTCGTTTTCGCAACGTGGTGCAGAATAGGAGTAGATGAGGAAGTGAAGAAGCAATAATGTGGAGGAAATGGCGGAAAATGGAGGGCTACGATATGACAAACAGAGCATGTTGGTCATATAGGCTGGAACGTGGCAATGAAACACGGAGAGACAACACAGGATGGGCGCATCTCTCCATTCATGTTGTCATTATCGGATCGAGACAGGACAAGTTAGACGCCGTGTCATGTGGTCCGAACTGATGCTCCATGGGGAGCATAACCGACCTGCACAAACTTTTCGTGAACACTTCGTAAAGCGGATGCATCGTATAAGCTAGAGATGGGTGGTCGTTGGGGTATCTATCGGGTGCAGCCTGAGTCTACCTATGAAACATTCGGGGTAAATTCGGGGTGAACTAGGGTTAAACCCGAAAATTTCTGGCCCTAAACATACAGTCGAATACGCTTATAACAGTCTTCAATACAACAGTAACTCTGATAGTACAATGAAATTATCTGTTCCCATCAGCTCTTCCACTGAAGCACGTGTAATGAAAAATTCGTTTGTACAATTGTCAGTGGAATGCCTTGCTCTGATACAACAATGTGGTTTTATTTTGGGCACAGGTCAAAGATGAAAAAATTCAAGAAACAGAGCTCCACTTTCTGTCCGGCAATGCAAGCGGACTTCCTTGGAACACTTCAAAAGTGGCTGGATCGAGCTTCGAGGCTAGGTCACGCGGAGTAGAAGGATTAGCGAGTCAACCAAAACTGGTGATCAAAGGGAAAGTGACGGTGATGATAAGGATAACCATCTCGTTACTGAGCAGCACGCGATGAATGCCATTTCTCGCCTCCAATGGTTTGCAGTTTCATGCTGCCTCGACAAAGAGTACTTTTTGTTTTTAGACAAACTCGTAACAAGCGTGAGCAGTGTTTATGAAACGCGTAAAACGTGTTAGATAGCTGTCCCAAACTCAAACAGGTTAGACTGCTTTAGTTTTTAGATAAAACAGGATTGTTGATCTAGCTTATTTTCAGTTTTTACGAATGTCGCGTGGAGATTTCGCGAAAGCTCGCATATGACAATACTCTTATATAACGACTGAATTTCGCATTCTCGTCAACATTGTTATAAATGGGCTCCACTGAGGTATGTAGTGGACAGTATGCACACTGACTTTGTATGTAACTTTGAAAGGTGATGCATTGAAACAAGATAACTGCCATCTAATTTTTATGACCAGTTGTCTGTCCCTTCACTATTGTAGATAGTACAATTACCTTTGAATTGGAGATTTCCATAATGCAGTGGCAAGGCGAGCATGGACAACAGATGATGAGTGGCAGCATACCGAAGGTCTGCTTGGGAGACATTTGGAACGGACCTGCATTTAGTAAGACAGTAATTCAAGAAAATGTCAACGCACAACATAGACTATGGCAATGGTACTGATTTAGCACCAAAAGCACCTCAGATATTATCAGCAGATAAAAAGTGGCACCCATAAAAGCTTGTTACACATACCTCATTTTGGATTCTTTGTCAGGAGAGAAGACACATTCTAGGGCATGGAAGAAGAGCGGCAGAAGAATATTCACCCCTTCCATGTCTTGACGAAACAGGTCGCACGAGTTGAGCAGGATGCTGGCTACCACTTGGCTTTTCGTCTGAAGTGAGAACATATCATGTATAGTAGATAGACCACTTCTTTTCCTGTTTTATGTTGCTTTAAACACGAAGGAAAAGACAATAGTAGTGCTTCTTTCTCCTTTGGCAAGGGTTGCAAAGTGGGATAGAGTCCGGCTACATTATGTAATAGAGTACACTTCCGACTGTGGAAAAAAACATGATTCACACTTCAAGTGAATACAGGATAGCATTCAGTGCCATGCATTTAGTCTTCAGAGTTAGTCTAGATGAGACCACGCAAACTGTTCTCTAGGTTAGGACCTAACTATGTGACTTACATGTGTGTCTTAACTGACTACAATTGAAGTAAGGAGATAAGATTTTACACTGCATATAAAACTGCAAGTGGAAGAATTTTACTTGCAAAGGCACAGCTTGTAACAATTAGCACAACTTTAAAAGTTGTCCAACTATCATCTCTGAGCACGGAGAAATAGAAAGGAAAATACTGCACCTCAATGTTGCACAGTGCATGCCGCAGCGAGAGGTAAAACCGAGCAAAGTACACAGGAAGAGTCTCTTCCCCCGTTCGCTTAGAACAGAAGAGACGACACAGTGCTCCCATTGCCTCGGCCTGACCGGCCTCAAAACTCTCCGCATTCAAACACGGAGGAATCTCGATGGAGTCCGGCATGCCTGGAAGGGATCCTCCTCCACCGGTGCTACGAGGTCCAGAACCTGCCGATTCTAGCAACGAACTTGTACGAGAATGTGCCGAGTCACCACCTGGGCATTGAAGTAATAAGTTCTGAAGGAAAACTAGGACTCAGGAGTGAACCTGAACATACTTTCAGATGGGGCAGTTGAGACTGGGCTGACGCAGTGTACATCAAGGTCAGACCCCACGAGCACAGCTTCAAAGAGCCAAGAACCGTAAAGATGCAAAATTGAGTTGCATCGAGGCCGAAGAAGTGATGGAGTGGAACGTAAGAACGGTGGAAGTGGCAAGGGCGTTGTTGGTGTGGAAGCAGGTGATGGATGCTGCGGCTGAGACTGGGCCACTGAAGTGCTGCCACCCGAACGAATGTTGGCAAGGACGCCTGTCTTTGTCATGCCTACAAAGTACCCAAACACGAGCACCATGACTATGAAGAAAATCTGCAACAGAGTTTTTTGTGAAACCGATCACAATGCCGAACCAGTAAAACAAGGCTGAAGTAGCAACACTAAGAGGCACTTTCTATGATAAAACGGAGTGTCGTACTCCCATTAATGAGGCTCATTTTTCATGCTGCTCACGTTACTGTACAAACTTGACTTGACACAAATACTAGTGATAAGCTGAGCGTTACCATTGGTAGAGTCATTCAAATTAACTTATGAAGTTAGGATATGTACAAATAGCACTGTGTCCGTTGTTTTTATGCAGGAAGGCAAAAACGTGCCCACATTTGTTTCTGATAACCCAAAAAGATTGAAACCTTTGAAGTTTGGTATATTGGGTATCCTGTTTGCCCCTCTTCTTTGGTGCGGAGGTGTTGTCGTCGGAGCTGTTGATGGAGCGGACGCGACACTGGATGTCGAAGAATGTGACGAGGACTGCTTCTGGTGGTCATCTTCAGCCGCTGTGTGGCTGATACCTATTAGGAACAGCACATAGATGCTAGTCATTTCCACTCTGGGAATGATGCACAAATACCATTCAGGTTCGCACATATATCCACAAAGCTTTATGACAACAAATGGTTGATACTTTTAGAAACAATTAAAACGTTACCAACTGGCCTCAAAATGCTATGCTAAACAAACAGGAGGGGAAGCAGAAGTGCAATCACCAAGAAATGCGTCAACAAGCATGGCAATGCCTGCCATGGCCCGATGAAATATCTGGGGCAAGACTGCCAGGCAAGGGTTTTGGAAAGGGTCGACAATAGTATCGTTCCTCTCCAACATGCTGTAGAAACCTGGTGTCTGGCTGATCACTTCTGGCCGACACAGATCCACGGGATCTCCTAGCACGTGCAAAAACCTGTACCACGCTTGAGCCACATTTTCCTGGCACATGTCAGCTGGCAGAACATGAAGCTCGTCCTCTACGATGTCCAACAGAACAACAATCAGCATCTTATTTTTTGTACTACGTCAAAGTGGTCAAAATACAGACATAAAAGATGCACTGAAAAGTAAAATCCGCTTTTCTGTATGCCCAAAACTAATTTAACAAATCAGTTAGTGTAAGAAGTTATATGAGTGTAGTGTGTATGATGGGCAAAATTATCACAACCATGAACTCACCTGTCATATCTTAACAGGCAGCCAGAAAATAAGATAAAGATAAGTTTAGAGTAACCACCTCAGCAAGCACACAGTTTATTAACATGAAGATAAGTTTTCATATGTCTGCAGTTTCAATTATAGTATCCCTACATTGAGACATATTTGCAAGTCCAAAAAATGCTATCACAGTCACAATCTCACAAGCCAATGTAATCCTTAACAGTTTTACTCAGGACACCGTCAAACAATGTGCTTGAAGCTGCAAGCATCATGATCTCTAGACCTAACTACAGTATTTAGTGTGATATATACTTAAATCTGCACAAACGGCTTTTGTGTGTCAGCTGCTACCAGGGAACTGTGGTAACACCTACCCATCTTAACTTCAGGATAGTGATGGCCATACATGAGTCTCAACATTCGGGAGGTCAAAAGTAAGTTGACACGATTCCACTGTAAGACGAGCGCCGCACGATGTCGCCAAGTGCAGCAGAGCTCTCTCAGAGTCTTCCACAAGTTAGGAGATGGAAAGCAACGTTGGCAGGCCAGCAACCACACCTCGAAGAGCACCGTCAGGATACGTTCACACAGTTGGCTACCTATGTCATCTGAAGTGAAAGCAATGTTCAAGTACTAATGAAAATGCACTGTTGACTGCATCACCTTTTCCAGAGGGAGGTGCTAAAAGGGTGTCGCTGATGGCCAGCAAAAAGAGAAGTATTTCATCCCACGTTGCTTTCTCGATGACTGTAGATTCCTGGGCAACGGCCTGCAGTCGTCGCAGAACTCTATGACACAAAACCGCTTGGCGACTGATGGTGTCTGAATTTTCTGAAAAACACAGATTACCCAATGCTGCAAATCAATCATACGAAATGCCTGCTTCCTTGGACACTGTGAGCAACATTAGGTCATTTGGAGCACATGCTCTTCGTCGGCAGCGAGGACAATTAACGTAAGATGTACCATACTCATCCCAAATCTACAAAACATGGAGAAAGAGCTGTGGCAAGTGTTGCTTACGACCATCTTCACGAGGCACAAATAGGTTGTAGAGGTGACGCAGCATGCGTCGGACATATTGATTTGCATCGTCCTGCACAGGCTTGGGGACGCAAGGCTTCGGTTCAGTTAGAGCCTGTAGCCACTCGCAATAAACATGGACGCAGTCCCTTATGGCTTCATGTTCTGACAGTGGCAACTGCAGGCCAAAGCATATCACCTGTGGACAGAACAATTATGTGGAGATGCGACAATCGCTTCTTGGTTGGTATTGCAGACGAAATTTAATTTATTTATATAAATGCAGTTACTCTGGAGTTATGCCCCACTACATAGCTATACTACTCTGCAGGAGTAAAAGTTACTTAAACCATTAGTTAGTTAAACCGCTTCCAAAGAAGTTAGTGCCCGTATCTCACCTCCATGCACCAGTTGACTTCAACGTCCGATACCAGAGTGCTCGGTTCGCAATTGCCACCACTGATACCTAAATTGGCAGCAAGGGAATGAACCACAGCTGTAACTACATCACGCCCAGCAGCGCAAGGAAACTTCTGGAGCACGCTGGTACATTTTTCTCTGGCATCTTGCGATACCGGCAGTACCAGCCAGTCGTAGTACATCCTGGTCCAAAACGCAAAAACAGTGACTGTCATGCACGTACACTGAAGAGCATGATGAAAGCACAAGCGTAGCAAACATCGCTGTATGTCAGGAAAACGGTGAACTAAATAACATCAGCGTTGTCACAAGCACAACGTAATATTATATGAACTGACACCTATAAAAAGAGACGGTATGTCAACATGTTGGTTAACCATTTCGAGGCAACCGTCGTCTGGATAGAAAATATATATATACATAAAATAAAATCACTGACAGCTGCAGTAACACGATCGTAAACGATGCAAAATGTGAAAACTTCGTAGCTACCTGTCTCTGAGACGCCCCATGGTGTTAGTCTAAACTCAGGATGAACACCAGTACTTAATGAAGAGAGGCAGGCATCATTCAGGAGCACCAGATCAGCTGGGCTGGAGATGGCACCATATCACGCCTACTACATTGCCAACAGAAGACCAAACCCTTTGGAAAGGCAAAGGCTGTCAGTGAAAGTTCACTACACATGTAGCTTCTGCCACGAATATACCGGCTATCCACCGATTCAATGTCGAGCACAATATTTCAAACGTATCAAACACCTTTCGGTACGAAAATTGGAACACCAAAACAAGACTATGTAGGCGGCCATTGACTTCGCAACTGAGTCATGGCTCCTGCAGTGTCCGCCAAGTTTAGCGGCGTATTCAAGGCGTAATGATTCACATAGTGCCCCGCAGAAACGCCGCATCAATGGGTTTGTCGGTTTCTGCTCTGAAAGCATGGAATGCTTCCTTTTTGTGTTAGTGTGTATGTGCGCGACAACATGCAACATATAGCATGCAATGACGACAGCACATCTGTGAAATTGAGGGAATAGTTTTGTTTCACTTCGAGCACTTCCAATTCATATTTTACACCGCTGTAGAACACTTTGTTGTACTTTCACATTCTGGCGCGATGTATTCAGCCGCAAGTATGAGCTATACTGAGTGGCGAATACCAAACGTACCCCGCGACTACCTGCAATTCCAAGCAGTTCAGCGAAGCACAGCCTGGGCCAACTCATCCTTTGTATTCTTGTTCGCATTTCGTACACCAAATTGCATAAAAGCAAAGAGTGTCATTGTAGTCATCAAATTGTAGTCATAAATGAGAGTATAATGTCGTGTTACTTCACTTTTTGGAACAATCAACAAATCAGTGTGGTATGAGTCGTCCTGGGGTACGAATAATCCGTATAAGTTCAGCGCGGTATGAGTTGGCTGTGGTACGAGCTGTCTGGTATCCGCTAACTGGACTGGTATGATTCAGGGCCCTGGTGACCATGATCGGTATTGTAATCAGTGAGCTCAACAGGGCCCGAAGTAGTGAGACTCCGTCGTGTGCGTCTGTTTCGTCCTGCTGCCGTTCCTCATGGCTTACATAATGAATCATGAGCAATGGGCCAGCCAAATTGATACGGTTCTGTTTTCGTCTTCTGCAGCGCGGTTCATGGTTCATCGTGACTCATACTGTCATGTGAAGGAACTGTATATCAAAACGATCCTCTTGACACGAGATACTGGTTCATCACACTAAAGAGCGCTGTTTATTTGGTTTACACGCCACATGTTACCTACAAAACCTTCCATGTCATTCATATACCATTACCACCGCTACATTTACACCATACACTACTGCATCACACCGCTACACTAGCAACTGTCTTTCTACACCGTTGCTTCGAGCGACCATCGGGCACCACCAACGGCCATTGCTGAGCAAGACGATACCACTAAATTTTGAGGAGTAAAGAGCGATTACCACAATACATGTAGCAGTGCCCACGAATACCAAGCAGACAAGAACGCCCAATGTTGCCACTCTCTGACGTGTGTCTTGTCCGATAAGTTTCTTCAGTTCATTTTCGGCTGCGATATCAGCTGCCGTTTCATTGAACCCCGTTATGTTTCCGAAAAGCACTGAAGTGTCACCAGTTACAGAAGCATATTTCGAAGCATTAGCCAAAATGATCATCTGCAACTGCTCCCCTTGCAGACGACCTGACGAAGCATCTTCGTGTTTAGGCAATAACACCGCATGGTGCGCATGGCGGTCAGAATCATTGAGGAAACCCTGGATCTTGCTGATGAGGTCGTTGAGGAACGTCCTACTGTCCTTCGTACGAATGATAGTATCCAGAAAGTTCTGATGAAAAGTAAACACAAAACTGGGGTCCGAGTTGTCTGCCACCGACGAAAGTACGCAGAAACAAATGCAGACGATGGTGGGCAATGCTACTGATACCATTATCGTTCGTTATGCAGTATGCTGAGAGCCAGGACAAGCTGCGCGGCGCCTCGCTCAAGATGGTTCGATAGCAATATGGGAGCGAGGTCCGTGGCCGCGAGAGCTTCTTACGGACATGGAAGATAATCGAAACGATGAATTTCCAAGAAGTGGTCGATACCGATGGTGCTGCAGACAGCCCTTCCTTGTGGGGGATATTCGGTGAACGGATACCGAAGGCGTATTGCATTGCCAATCTACAAGGACCAGAGGACGAGCACAGGATGTTGCACAGTTACTGTGCAAAGTGCAATGAAGACTTTCTCTTCTTGGCATCGGGAGTTAGTACTAAGAGAAATCGCGTTGTCACACTGCGCTACATATGTATATACGTGGGCAAATCTGGGAGAAATAGGGGATGTATTTCTGATATATGCATTGTTGTCGGCTTCCACCAGGGCTTTACAAAAACCCAATATAACATCAAAATATGTGGTACAAAATGTATGCGTGGTCCAAACCTTACGTATAATTGCCTTCACGCGCCAATACACCGAATTTAAAGGGGCTATAATGTAAAATAAAACACCACGAACCGCCGAATAAGATCACCTTGCATAATGTCACAAATGAAATCTTCGCATCCAAATCGGTATATTTCTTTATGAAAATTCATTCTCAATATTGAAAAGCTCACGACTGCAGAAAACACAGAAATCTAAAAAGAGAAACAACATGCGGCTCTCGCAGGATTGGCGGATACGAGTATCGTGGTAACATAGAATTATGCAGCGCAGACATCGCTGTTGCTTTATCTACAAATGAACCTTTGTCCAGCAACGGCTAACAAAATCAGCGGTGCCCAGAAGAAGCAATCTCTTTAAGAAATATCAGCAGCTTCCAACCTGAAGGGTTTCTCTCGAACTCTCTCTTTGCGTTCAAACTGATCAGTGGTTTATTTCAAATTGCAAGAACGAGCATGCCATCTGTCTAAACAGCGAAGTAGAAGGATAGCAATGCTGTCCTGCACCTTGACGTGCAGAGCAGTCTTTGAAATCGGGTTGTTCGGAAGCCGAGGCGATGTTTTAAGTTTTCAGATAAGCACGGTTACTGAAGCTTAGAAATGGGTGGCCTCTTGGGGTAGCTAGGTACTATAGATTCCAGCTCACACTTTGCAGTTGTTTGCAAGACCTTGAATTAATCACGAACGGACGAAGAATTAATGATATTTCCATCAATCTATGATGGACGAGCCCACCAGAAGAAGGTTACGTTCTTGATACAGCTCCATAGGCAACGAATTTTACGGAGCATTCTCAAATGTTATACACTGACAGAAGAAGTTCACGTGGGCAGGAAGAGGAAGCAGAAGATCTACGAATCCCCTTTGCTGAACCATCCACATCCTGACGCAACGCAAGGCGATGGGGTGGGCACCTCCGTTAATCATTGTCTGCGTTTGCCTCGGCGTGCTACCGTCGCTGGCAGACAAGTCGGACTCCAACTTTGTGCATACCTTTAACCAGAACTTTCTAGATACTATTATTCGTACCAAGGACAGCAGGACCTTCCTCAGTGACCTTATCAGCAAGATTCAGGGCTTGCTCAACGAATCTGACCACCACGCGCACTACTCCCCCGCCGTCTCGTTGCAGAAACACGACGATGCTTCGACGGGTCATCCGCTGCAAGTGCTTCCATTCCAAGCGATGTTTTCTGCAAATTCTAATTCTATCGCTGTGGGACGCGATACTTCAGTGCTTTTCGGAAACACGACAGTGATCAATGAAACAGCAAATGACCTAGCAGCTGCAGGTGAGCTGAAGAAACTTATCAGGGACGACCCTCGTGAGAAGGTAGCTACATTGGGAGTTCTCATCTGCTTGACTTTCGTGGGCACAGCGACGTGTATCGTGGTCATTGCTCTGTATTCTTCTAAATTCAGCGGCATCGTTTTGTTCAGCAACGGCCACTGGTGGTGTCCCATGGTTACTCGGGGTACCGGTGTCGAACGGCAATTACTAGTGTAGCTGTGAGGAGGGTGCACAATGAGCTGTGCGAATGTTCTACCTATGGTCTGGTACGCGTGTAGAATAAACCGCAACAAGTACCATTGCGTTCACTGCCAGCGATGTTTGTTGCAGCGTACTACGCTTTGGTACACTTCTGGAACGCCAGCGCTAACCTCAGAGAGGTCATGGTACAGCAATGGCACCCGAGAAGGAGAAACACTGTCGAACGAAACCTTTGCCCCGACGGAGTGTACAAAAAAAGAAAAAAAAAAGTAACCACCAGTCGTGTTCAGTTTCTCCTGCAGACCCTGCCATCTTTGCAAGTGCAGACAGCAGCTTGCCGTGGGGAAGACTATTCCATACTGTCAGCAAGCTGAAAGGGGCATGCCGCAGGTGATAGTCTGAGAGACCCAGCAATAACTCCAGAACAAGTGCAACGGGAAATACAGCTCGTTTAGTGCCGTATAGGTTAATCCCTGAGCACATTTCAGATCCCTATGATTAGCTTGACAGATAGATCCACTACGCCTCTGAAGGAATCTTTAACTGAATGAAGGCCGGAGCGAAGTATAGAGGTAGTCCTGTACCACAGTATTTCCGCCTCTACAATCACCTTACGTTACGGAGAGTACGGCATGTTAAAGATTTTTTCTGGCTCGTGTTCAGCACCCCAGTACAGAAGCAAGACATGGAAGCTACATTCCATCCATAAAGTTTTATTGGTAGCATATAAACATTCAAAATGGGAGGAATACTGTTATAGTCTGCACTTTTTTTTTTCTGTAAAAAACATTACATAGAAAAAAAAAAAAAAAAACTTCCCGGTGAAAAGTTGTCTCAAAGATGCCGCAACAGTGGCGACGCAGAACGTGGCAGAACGTTTATACCACTGCTCATGGCACCAAGTATAGGACCACGTATTCGAGATACACATTTCGCCGCTTTCTGTTGGAATAGATGACTTCATGGCCGAAAGCGCGCACACACGGTGCAGCTGCTGCATATAGAAGCTGTGCATGAAGAAAAACACGCATTTTATACAAAGTGGCACCTCAGTAACAGACATGCAGTCTGATGTTTGTTGCAGTAATAAAGTACAAAGTTTTTTATTATTATTTTTTTTTGGAGAGGGGTATAATAAAAGCCTTAAGATAACTCGCGCAGAACAAAAA